>JAJJMG010033348.1:0-32366 GCA_022058835.1 Vitis aestivalis var. linsecomii x Vitis rupestris
AGATGAAATAAAGAATACTATTTTTAATTTATTGAAAAAGGACATGCGTGGTATTTTGGAATTTGTTATAAAGTCCTATAAAAAGAGAAAGGAAGGGACGGAAAGACATATTTCATACTTTAACAAGCCTTTACTATTTTCTTTACTGAAAACCCTAAATTTTCACTCTCCATTGAAAACCCTAACTTTTGGAAGACAAGAAAGAAGGGAGAAAGAAGGGGGAGAGCCACCGTTCTTAGAGAGAAAGAAGAGAAGAGAAAAATGCAAGTTTTTTTTCATCTTGCCCAAATTACATCAAAGGTTTGATCCCACTTCGTTCGTGGTCCGATCGAGCTAAATTTTGGAGGAAAGTTTCATGACTCATTCATCTTCAATCTGAACGGTGAGGATCGGATTTGGAGTTTTGGAAAGTCATTAGAAAGAAAGAGGAGAAGAGAGAAAAATGCAGGTTTTTCTCATCATACCCAGATTTCATCAAATGTTCGATCCTGCTTCGTCCGTGGTCAGATCGAGTTGAAATTTGGAAGAGAGGTTCGTGGCTCATGTATCTTCAATATGAACGGTGGAGATTGGATTTGGAGTTTCGGACAGTCATTAGAGAGAAAGAGGAGAAGAGAGAAAAACGCAGGTTTTTTACATCATGCCCAGATTTAATCAAAGGTACGATGCCACTTTGTCCATGGTTTGATCGAGCTGCAATTTGGAGGAGAGGTTCACAACTCATTAATCTTCAATTTGAACGGTGAAGATCGGATTTAGAGTTTTGGAAAGCCATCTTTCAGCCAAAAATAGAACCTTTGTTTTGGTGGGCTTTTCTCTCCTAACTGTTTTGATCATTAGCTTTGATCGAGGTCAATTCGTGGTCCGATTGAGTTGCAATTTTAGGAGCACGTTTAGGACACATTGATCTTCATTCTAATGGTGGAGATTGGATTTGGAGTTTGGAAAAATGGTATTTCAGTCCGAGAACCTTGACAAAAGTGAAAGAAACATTGACATATGTCATAGTAACAAAGATTTGATCATTGGTAGAAATAGAAACAACCTTGACATATGTAAATGTCAAGGTAGATTTAAACTTTTCTTGACACTGGCATAGATGACATATATAAATAGTAACATACCTTGACAGATATACCCTACCTTGATGGTGAAAAACTGTCAACGAAAGGCTTTTTTCTTGTAATGCATATAAGTGAACCAAGAACTGATCCAACCCTTATAAATCATGCCAATAAGGTATATGAGCTCTAGTGGGGACCATTAAGACAAATAGGACAATATTAACTCCCTCATAATTCAATTATGAAGTTGATTCAACATCCCATTATTGAGAATCAATTGCACTTTAATACCTTATGTAAATGATAATGAGACACAAAGTGCTCAAGTTTGTGACCTGTTATCCGTTGTGTTTAATCTCCTTATGAACTAGTATTCATACTTTAACAATAAGAAAAATATCAACTTTTTAAGACTACCTCTACTATCCTTGAGTTACAAATCCTCTTATTGTGTGATCAACTAATATGTCTTAGTTCATAAAGAGCTTATGTCAAGTCCCACTTAAGAAACTCCTATGATTCTAGTTTACATGAACACACATCCTTAGGATCACCCAGAAGGAAATTCTTTCTCAATGCCATAAGGTATCATGGTCCTTAGGATCTCACTTGTAGGTCAAAGGCACTGCTAAATTAGGCACAAACTCAATATTCTCTCAAGGTTGAGAGATAACACAATTAAACAATTTGGTGAAACCATGACTATTTGATAGTCTCATATCATGACTCACCATAGGTTTTGTTCAACATGTAATATACACACTAGTGCACTCACAGTAGGAAACCCATCTTGATGGCCAAGACTAGGAATCCCTCCAATTAAGAGGTAATGTACTACAACCTCTAATGAATTGCCTAAGTCCATGAACTGATTACAAACAAGTTATCTACTCACAAGGAACCTATAACTTGGATATTTTGTATAACTCCTAATGCACACAAGTCATGTACAATGCAAGCGATGCTAGACGAGAATGCTCATAAAGTATAATGCATGGAATATATAAAAGTGAAATTGAAAAAATCATTAAATAAATAATGAATCTAAATTTGTTACATCATGTTATACTTTTAAGGGCTTTATCTTGACACTTTCATGTAACTCTTAATGGACCCAAATAATGTATAATGCAAGAGATCTCAAACTAAAATTCTCATAAGGTATAATGCATGAAATAAGGATAGATAAAGTGAAATTAAAATATCATTAAATAATAAATCTGCATTTGTTACACCATATCGTACTTTTAAGGGCTTAATTCTACCATATGTTGACAAATTGTGATATTATTACTAGTTAAAGACATTCTCAAATCGATCTTCCTACCTTAGTAAACCTCTAGGTGAGATCATATATATATATATATATATATCTTATTAGTTTAACCCTTAGGTTATGCAAGTGGGACTATGGTGGACAATTCAACTATTTCATATCCAACTTAAGTGTGTAACCATTATCCTTGACATCAATGTCACCAAGTAAAGACCTTCACCTTTGGGATGGTTACTCCTACTACAAACATTTATAGTCTTACACATATGAAAAGTTCATATCCCTTGATTTTTTAGGCTCAACCCACTGTTAGATGGTGATAAACCTAAATCAAGATGAACCTAAGTATGATGTCTTTCCTAATGTGTGGTTGCATTCATGGATCTTTATGGCAATGTGTATTTACTTCTTTCCTTACATGTGGTGTGATAGTAGCAAATTGTAGTGTGTGTGGAAGGTTTGTATACCCTCTTTTTTGAATGCACATAATGGCTCAATCTAATGGTGTCCTTGTCTTCCTTTTTTGGAAAAGTTTCTCGTGCAAAAATAAAATAATAAGAATTACAAATCATGATAATAATTAATAAGGAATAAAATTAGAAATCGTGTAAATTAAAATGTAAATAAATAGCATCAATCACATGCATATATAGGATGATCAAAATATTAATTCAAGCAATCTTCTATTAAGTAAATAAATAAATAAAAATACAATTATTAAATGCATGCAATAAAAAAAAATCTAAATCTTAAATTGATTCAATAACCAAATATTGAAAATTCAACTAGTGCGATCAAAAAATAAAAAACAAGCCATATACTCACTTAATTATAAGATCAAGCAATCATAATTAAGAAAAACAAACCTAAGTGAACTAAACTTAGTAAAGTGTCTAAGTGATCCTATCCTAGAAAGTGCCTAGAACTAAGTAGAAAAGGCATCTAAGTGGACTAAAGCTTAGAAGTGCACTTAAGTGAAAATCATCTAAGTGATCTATCCTAGAAAAACAACTAAGTATCCTAAGTGGAAAAGTGTCTAAGCGAACTAAGCATGGAATCATTTAAATGAACCTAATCTAGACTCAAGAAGTTGTCAAAGTCATAGTGAGGGTCTAGATGAATCCCTCAACAAAAGGTCCCTAAAAGTGGCTCAAAAAAAGTAGACCAAATGAGTGTCAATGAGCCACCAAGGAATGAATATAGGGTAAGAGAGAAATATAAGAAAACATGTAGTATTGGCATGTGCTATGAGGACAAAATGGAGGGCCTACACTAGAATAAATCTAACATGCTAAATCTTAACCCAAGACTCTAATACCAGTTGTAAAGAAACTTGGAATAGTTCGTTCCCTGGTTCTAGATTTTATAGGGTGCATGTATTCTATTCAAAAGCTTCTCTAGATCTAAGCACAATAAAAGGTATGACAATTAAAACCACCAATAACCATAGATCTAGAGATTAGATGTCATACCTGCGATTTGGATATTCTTATATAGATTCCAATCCAATGAAGTAAAACTATAGGCCTTATAGATCTTGTATACCCACAAATCTTTCACCCAATCACTCATTTCATAAAACTTTGGTACAAGAAAAGGGTGGTCTTCTTTAGAAGGAGGCTAGGGTTTTCATTTCTAAAGTCTAGAAGACAAAGATGCAAAAGCTTAAAGCCCTAAACCCTTAAGAGGTTTTATACAGGCTTCCCTATGAGCTTAAGTGACTTAAACCTAACTTGGGTTAGGGTCACTTAATTCAACCCACTCAGGTCCTAATTAATTTATAATTAACCCTATTAGGCTCCAATTAATTAATTTGCCTAATCTAAAATGATCATTCATAAGATACAACGCAATCTTGCATTTTTACCAAGACGTCATTATGTACAATTATAAATTACAAATGAATAATTCCTAAGCTTGACACCATGAATTATGAGCTAAAATGGGGACCATTGGGGCTTATTAGGAAATACTAGTTCCCTTAGAATCCAATTCTGAAGTTGACTTAATATCTAATAAAGATAGTCAACTATGCTCCAATATCCTATGAAATTACAATGAGAATAAACTCGAGTTTGTAATCTACTATCCACTGCATGCAAACTCCTTATGAATTGGTGCCCATAGTCTAACAATGTATGTGTTATCATCCTCTCAAAATTATCCAATTCTTGAGTTACATATCTTCTTACTATGTGATCCATTGAGATACTCTTACTCAAAAAGAGCATATGTCAAATTCTACTTAAAGAATTACTAAAACTATAGTTTTCCTAATCACATGTTCTTAGGATCATCTTAGAGAACACATTGTCTCAACCCTATGAGATCTCATGATATCTCTACCAAGAACACCTATTGTCATTAGTCTCCATTAATAGTGACTCAATTATATAGGGAATAATATATGACCACCTTAGGGTGTCACCCATAGGTCAAAGCCTCCTATTGACTTTAATACAATCTCAATATCCTCTCAAAGTTGAGAGTCCATGTAGCATAGTAGTATGGTGAATCATGACAACTCAGTAGCTAATGTCATGATTCATTGTAAGTCATGTTCAATGTATAATTATACACACTAGTATCTCACCATGTTGATTCGTGCCTAATTGGTGTCTCAGCTGATTCGTGTCCAGCTGGTGCTCCTTGATTGAGGGAGTAATCAACAAAATTTATAACCTATTACACCATATACTAGGGTAGCAAAGACAAAGCTACTATAGCATAGTGGCTCTAGGATCGTTCACTGGGATGGGTTTTCACTTTGCAAATGATATTAATTCAAAGCTGAATTGGTGCCTTTTCATTTCAAGGTTAGCTTTAAAAGAAAACATAAAGATGTTTGAAAAATGATTGTTTTAAGCTAACCAAAAATAGTAACTAATTTTACTTACAAAGAAAAGTGTTTCTTGGAGTTTCAGATCACTAGGCTCAGATTCCTTGTACAAAAAGGAGAGTTCCGGTCACTTGTTTCTTTTCCTCGCATTAGAGAATTAACATATAGTTAATTCTCTAACCGGTGTGGTACAGATGCTTCCCTTTAATGGGTTCAAATACTAAATCCCTCTCACTGATGCATCTTACAATGGCTCGTGCCTCTCACCTAGCACTTGCCATTCAAGGTGATCTTTAACCTTGGATTACTCGTCAAAAGCTCGCAAGAGATAACTAATGGATGTCTCCTTGGAGTCCAAAAGCTTACCAAGTGTTGGCAATTCTAGAAAATCCTACCTTCAAGTCACCTCCCAGAGGCTCGCAAGGGGTAAACTAGTGAATCTCCATGGACGGAGATCACTTGCCTTACCAAGTGTTGGCCCAGGTGATTTAAAGGCGTTTTAAGTTAACTAAAAAGATAAAAACCATCAACGGGTCACACTTTCTCTTCATTAAAAACTAAAACAACAAAACTTCCAATTTATGCATGAGGAAACTTACCCGGCTTTCTTCACTCCAAGAGACAAAGAGCCTAGCCTCTCATCCTCTAAGGAAAAATCCTCAGAGTTTGATTGTCTAGAAAGAAAAATAACGAGAAAACAAAAATATATATGATAAGCAGAGCAAGTGCTCTGTATTTTACTTCCTTGCAAATTTGTACAAAGGATCCTTTTTTTTTTTTAGAACAAGCTCCCGAGAGCTATATATAAAGAAAATTACAAAACAAAATATCTGAGGTTATTCACCCCTTTTCCAAACTTAATAACTAAGGAATCCTATAATTGGTGGGTTACAAGGAGAAAATGGAAATTTAGACACAAAAATATCAGAAGAAAAGATCTAAAAGAGTCGGTGCACAACTATCGGGAAACTTCAGGAGAAATTCCACAGCACTGTGCAAAATGGTTGCGAAATCATTTCGCAACAAAAGGGTGATTTCGCAGCCGTGTAAAATTCTTCCTTCAGCTTGGAGTGATTGGCTTCCAATGGCTGTAACTTCCTCATTTCAGCTCCAAATCGTACACGGTTTGAAGCGTTGGATTCTTGACTTCCTGAGATTTGAAATGGTATATAGTATGTAGAAAATGGACTTCGGGAAGTGCTCCAAAAATGCGAAAGAAGACTGCAGCTGCTGTCCTCTATTTTCCTCTTTTCTTTTCTCCTCTTTGCTTCTCTCCTTTGTTCTTTCCTTGCATACTTTGAACGACTTTGGCAAAGGGCTATGAGGCTCCAAAGCTTGGTTTCTTCATGAATTTGAGCTTCCAAAAGCTTTGCCATGGATTCCAAAGAACTCTCCTCAATCTTGGATTGCTTTGGTGATCAAATTACTAACAAAAACACCAAAACTTACACAATTTGATTAGAAATGATTGCAAGGGTCCTTAACATGTTAATTGGGTTAAAAGGCAACAACTACTACTCAAAAGTGTTTAAAAGAGTTAATTACAAGCTACAAAATAGCACTTTTTGAGTAGTAATCAGAAAACCATCTTGATGACCAAGACAAGTCATCCATCTAATTATGAGGTAATGCACTTACAATCTCTAATGGATTCCCCAAATCCATGAACCAATTGTAGATAACTTATCATCTTATAAGGAACCCATGACTTGGATCTTCTATGCAACTACTAATGCACTCAAGTCATATACAATGTAAGTGATAGGGGCATAAATTCTTATAATATAATTAATGCAAATAAGGATAATAAAGAATCAAAATCATAATAAATAAATTTATTTATAAATCTATTCTATTACGTCATGTCATGTTGGCTTTATCCCAACACTATGATGTATTATGACATTAACTATCAAGTAGTCATAATTTTACTAAGCTACTATGTTACATGAACTCTTAACCTTTGAGAGAATATGAAGTTAGTGTTAAGGTCTTCAATAACTTTAACCTACAAGTAAGACCTTGAGATAATCATATATTCCTTATGGATTGAGTCATTGTTGATTAAAGCATGTGGCAATAAGTATTCTTGAGATAGACACCATGACATCTCATGGGTTTGAGATGATGTGTTCCCTTATATGATCCTAAGGACTTGTGATAATAAAATTGTGACATCATAGTAATTCCTTTAGTGGAATTTAACACATGTTCTAAGTGAATTAGAGTATGTTAGTTGGTCATATAATAGAATGATTTGAGACTCAAGGATGATAGAGGTAATCTTGAGACGTTGAGATCTTCAACGCCATTAGATTATGGATATTACTTCATGGGGAATTTACATGCAGTGGTTAGTAGGTACAAACCTAAGAAATTCATTAAATTGAATTTAATCAATTTATTTTTCAATTTAATTTTATAGGATAATGGAGTGTAATTGATTATCTATCGTGGGATGTTGAGTCATTTTTAAAATTGGATTTTGAGGAAGTCAGTATTTTCCTATAGGTCTCAGTAATCCCCACTTGAGCTTACACTTCATGGTAACATATTATTTTTAGGGATATTGGGTTTTTATTCATATGTGTGCATTGGGGAATTTTGGTAAAAAAAGAAGATTGCATAAAATCTTATGAATTGTCTTTCTAAAATGGCTAATTAATTAATTGAACCTCAATAGAACTAATTTATTAATTAGGAGCAAATAGGTTAGATTAAGTGATCCAAGTTCAAATCACTTAAGCTTACAAGGAGGTCTATATAAACCCTCTTAGAATTGAGAGTTAGATGTTTTGTTCACTATTGTCTTCTAAAAAAAGATTCAGAGAGAATCTTGACCTCCATCCTTCGAGAAAAGTTCACTTTTCTCTATAATCGAAATCCAATGAAGAATCACTCAACGAAGGATCTCTAAGCCTTCAAGATTATTCTTCATTGATTGGAATAGATTTGGGAATATCCAAATCTTAGTTATGTTCTCTATTGTTTTCTGCATCCTCTAATATGTTTAGGCATAATTAGTTTATATTGCACTCAGGATATCTAAATGCAGCAGCCTTTAGAGAGAACTAGGCCTTCAATAGATTTTTATAGGTGTTCCAACATAGGGAACATGTCACATGCCTTAATTTGTGTGATTTGTGTTGCAGGCAAAATCAAAAGAGTTGCCAATAGCATTTGTTGCACTTGCGCTCTCTGTCAAGGCCTTTATTGAAGGGCAACCACACTCATGCTTAGGTCCTCCAATTTTTTTAATTTAGAAAATATGTTTGTCAATTTTTTTTTTAAATATATTATTTTCTACCAATTGATTTTTAAAATAGATCTTTTAGAATATTTTTGAGAAGTTTTTATTTTTTATTTTTTTTTATAGATTTTTTGAGCATACAATTGAGAATAATTTAGAAAATTTTATATATTATTTAATTATAGAGTACTTTGATGAAGAATAAAAAAAAAACTAATTTTCAAGTTACCAAAATGGAATTTTGTTCTAAAAAATAATTCAAAATTATCATTTTTTTTAACTCTTTTAAAAATTGTGTATTTTTTTTAGAATTGTTTTGTTGAGTCCAAAGAAATCTAATAATCATTTAATTTTACAAATATTCAAGTGGCATTAAAAAAAATATGTATGCATGTATCTTGGTTAGTAAAATTAGGAACTTAGAAAAGGAAAATAAATTGAAAAAACCTTGACGCAAAAGAAAATGAAACGTTAGGCGGTTGATGATGATTGGAAAATGAAACAGGAATCGACGATTGGAAAACAAACTGGGAGGAGGTGAATCGCTGCTTGGAGTGAATGGGGAGATGGAGATGTTCCATTCTCCTTGGAACCCTCCTCACCAGCACGTCCAAATATCCTACTCCTTACTTCTGCCGCCCTTTCACTCCTCTTCGCTACCTCCCATTTCCTTCAAATCCCATCTCACGCTTCTTAAGATTCTTCCCGTTTTCGGCACTCCCATCTCCGGCCTCCGTGTACGCCAATGACTTTGTTTCCGGGTCTCATGATTTTCCTCACGACTACATCTTCCAACCCAGGGAGGACGATGGATCGGAAAGAATCCCTGTCAAGGCCTTCTTCCTTTGCACTAGGTCTGCTGCTTCATCTTCTTCTTTTATCTGTATCTACTATTTGTTTACATGGGGCTGCTTTTCGTTTTTCGTTTTTCGTTTTTCGTTTTTTGGGCTTTATTGAGAAAATAGTGGAAAAGAAAACGAAAAGTTGAATTCAACCCTTGTTCTGGACGCAGCAGAATGGATTGTTGTTCTGGAATTGAGGTTTAATTGCATCAATTGATAAGAACTTAAATGATATTCAGATATCTTTGTATTGTAAAATGTGTTTAATGTTTTTATTTTCTTTTTCAACCCACCATAGAAAAGGAATTACTCTTATCTTACTACAGAAGAGGATGGAATGAATTGGAGGGAGGCATTAGACACTTGAAGGGGGGGACGGAAACACATGGGTTGAAGGGCATGTTTGGAATGCCGGAATAAGGAATGGGAATAGGAAAATCCATTCCATTCCATATGGTATTGTGATCTCCATCTATTTCCATTCTTGTTCCATTCCTATTCCCAGGTACCAAACACACCCAAGGTGAATTGGGTATGTGGGAATAGGAGGGTACGTTTGATATGTGGAAATGAGAATGAAACAAGAATGAAAAACAAAGGTAAATCATAATACCATATAGAAAAGAGAAATCAAAATACTAGTGAGAATACGACTTGGTTTCTATACTAACAAATTTTTTATTTCTATTCTCATTCTAAAAAAACAATGCAAACACATTAATAAATAGGAGTGGAATTGCCATTCCTATTCTCTATTCCAACATTCCAAACGTGACTAGTGGTTTAAGATTTCAGGTATTGACAGTTGCAGCACTGGCTTGAGTTACTGAATTCACAAGGTTTAAATAAATGTATAGAAGTGCATGTCCTTGTTATGAGATCCATATATATGTTCTGAAACATTGGGATTAGAAAATACACTGGTGATCATAAATCAAATCCATATTGACAAAAAATGCTCTTTTATTTTTTCAGCATACAAGATTAAGAAATACTGTCATCTCATAGATGATTGAGAAAATTGGTTTGGTCTTCAAAGTGGCCCCACTTTTTTTTTTTTGTATTGCACTAAAGCTCTAAAGCTGGTGGTAATTTAAGGAATTTGATGAATTTAAGTTTTATTCAGCAGTAGTTGTCCGTTTGTCCAAGCAGCTGCAAGGATAGATGCAACATTATACCAAAAGAAAAAACACATCAATAACCATGGTTAGTTTGTTTCATACTCAAGCATAAAGACCAAAAATTGCAAATAATGTGTTAAGGTACTTATCTCAGTCCACCACTAAATACAGAAGGACATTCATTTGGAGCAACCAAGAAAATACACTGATAACCTTCACAGGATGGATGGGGCTCTTTACCTATTCTATAGCTGTTTGAGAGATTTGGCCCCTGTAGTTAATGCTAATTGGAATTATGGTTGTGTGAGAATTTTTTCTAGGAGTTCAGCCTAAGAAAATTTCAATTCATTGCTTACTCAGTAATTTAGGGGATTTTTATTTTATTTTATTTATTTTATTAGAAGGGTCAAAATATGACCTATTTTGCAAAAATGACCTCCACTTTTCCAAAACACAAATAATGACCTTTTTTTGGACAAAATACTCTCCATCAAACTTTTTATACCCATTTCACAAAAATCACTTTTTATAAAATAACATGTCCATTTGAGGTAATATTTACAATTTCAAACACATAGAAGTTAGTTTTTCAAAGTGGGGAATATTTTGGCTTCATGGCACAATTTATTTCTTTTCTTTTTTCTTTTTCATTGTTTATTTAATTAAAAAAAAATAATAAATAAAGCTCTCATTGTTCTTTAATTTCCTGTTGATATTTTCATCCAGTTATCATTGCATCTTCTTAGTTTATGTTTGAATCCCTGCTTAATCAACTCTAGTGCTACTCTTGTTCTGTTTGTTGCCTTCTTAAAGACCAGATTCTCATATTCATGTGGAATCTGATTGAAACTGATTTGACGTTTCATCTTCAAGAATCTTTGCAAAGGGCCCTTTCTGTTGGATTCCAACTGTACCTTAACCATTGCTTTAACTCTACCTTTATTTACTGTTTCTGAGTCTGAAGCTGGATATGATACTGGGGGGTGCATGTAGATGAGCTAAAGTTGGAAGTGCAACAGCTGGTCTTTGTGAATCTATCTACTAGTTGAGAACTATATTCTGGTCAATGAAATTTTTTCCTAAGGACAGATGGTCTCTGGTGATAAGCTATTAATCCTGAGCAGCCTTTTTATTCCAAACCATCGCTCTTAGTATCTGGAGTCCACTGTTTGCAGCTTGTTGAATATTTTTCTCTTGCATTCTACCTTTGTAGGTTTATATTATTTGACAGGTTCAAGGCATGTCTTTATTCCTCTTTGGTTTTGCTTGTTGGCCTTTTGTTATATTATGTTGAAGCTCCTTACTGGGCTTGTTTTTCTTCATCTACGTTCTCTTCTCTGAATACTTCTGTTCTGGGCTCCTCCCTTATTCATCTTTCTCTGTTGCTCTGTTTTTATTTTTATTTATTTTTATTTTTATTTCATTTATGTTATTTTATTTTTTCTGTATGATTTGGCTTTCTCAGATTCATGGTTTTGGCAGTATTGATTTAAGGAGCATGCAAGCTGAGCATTGGAGCAATATTGTTCCTCCTTCCTCTCGTTCAGCAAATTATATTGTTCTCAGATATTACGATTTCCCTTCAGAAATCACTGTAAGATTATTCAACAAACAGCATATATTCGATTCACCTTCTACTTGGTTAAATTTCTAACTATCTTGGTCTTTCAATCTGTATGACACTTCGTGATATTAGAAGATATTTTTGTGTCATTTTAAGTTGGTAGTATAGCTTATGAGGGTAATGATAACAGGTATAGGAAGAATGTTACTTAATTAGTTATTTGTTTACACAAGGCACTTAATTCTAGCCTTTATTTTGATGGGTTAGGTTCTCCTAGTTGTCTTAGGCTTTGCCACTTCTAATTGTCCTTACTAATGTTTCTTTGTTGTTGAATCAAGATTGAGGCATGTTGTAGTGCCTATTGAGGGCATTGGAACTGGATGTATAAATAGGTTCTATGATAAAAACGTTGAACTAACTAATATGATGTGTATGATAGCCCTTTTTGATGGCACAATAACTTTGATTTTAGGGCATTGGAGGTGAAGATAATGTGGGCTGCTGTCATTATATGGTTGTATTCCAATATGGATCTGCTGTCCTATTTAACATTGTGGACAATGAAGTTGAAGCTTATCTGAAAATTGTTAGAAGATATGCTTCTGGATTGCTACCTGAGATGAGGAAAGATGGTAAATTTCTTCTGGAAGACCCTAATATTTCCAGTTTCTTTTGAATTCATTTATATTCAATGTTTATTTAGATCATCTTGAATTGCGAATTGCCTGAGAGTTTCTCCATTTCAAATAGTCTTTCCCTAATACTCATATCATCATCCAAGATGACGCCAGAACTGTTTGGAGGAAACTAACTCCTGCTAATCATGGTTTACTTTAGAATGCAATTTGGTTTCCTAACTTAGTTGCCCTCTGCTCTCTGTTGAGGGTGGAATGGGTTTCATAATGTAAAAATCCACTTGAATTATTTCATGGTTTTGTTTGATGAACTGTCATTAGGTTTTGAAATGAGCAATTAACTCATATTGCATTTCAATATGAACAATATGGTTTTGTCATTTGTACTCTTACGTTTAACAGAACATGATAAAACTATCTTCCTTCTTATGGTATTGTTTTTCCATGGTTGAATTAATCATTGGTCAGGGAAATTCTATAGTGCAAAAGGTATTAGCCTTTAGTTGCATAGGCTGTTATTATCAGGCTGTATGTTTATTTACAAAAAAAGCACTAATTTTGTTTTGTTCCTTGTTAAGTTTTTATTCTTTTCTGCTATGATAGTCTGTGTAACAATTGGCACAGCAAGTTCATTTTATTACTTCTACAATTCATGAACATTGCTGCTCATAGTTTACTGTATCCAGCAGTGTTGATATTCCATATTTTGCCATGTCTATTCCAGTATAACATGCAATTTCTAGTCACATTCTCTTTTTCATTTTTTATTTTTTAATTTTTGAAGATTTTAGGCTGGTATAAATTTCTGCTTTTTTTGGTTCTTCTTTGTTTCTGTGTATCAGATTATGCTGTAAAACAAAATCCAGTCTTGGCTGAGGATATGCAGGGAGGTACCGACTACATTGTTCTTAAAAATCTGGACATTGATGGTATCCGCATTATTGGACGTGTGCTTGGCCAAAGTATTGCTCTGGATTATTTTGTTTCACAGGTATATTTTCGGAAGCCAACATAATCTATTTTTAGGCAAATTTTGTGGGCTATTAAGTTGAGGAATAGATGTGGGTTTTCTTGTAGCTATTGCATGATGGATTTCAATCTTTCATGTGTTCAATTTCTTGTAAGCTATAGCATGATGGATATCAAAATCTCTTTCAATTATTTTGGCATCTAAATTCAAAAGATTTGTAATGCTTGTAATCTTCGTTGCTAATCATTATGCCACTGAGACATAGTTGGTATTTTCTTGAAACAACATGCCATTTATAATGTAGTTTTAGTGGAACTAAATTCGAATTTTTTTAATAATAAATATTAATATTCTCCCTTTCTCCCTCAGATTGATGGTATGGTTGAAGAATTTACAGATATAAATCGTGGAATGGAGAAAACTGGAACTTTCACTATGGATAGGAGGAAGCTCTTCCAACTTGTTGGAAAGGCCAATTCAAACCTAGCCGATGTCATTCTCAAAGTTGGACTCTTTGAGAGGTAAAACCACTAGGATTTCTCATTTCATATTGCACTTCAATATGGGGCTATATCTCTCTGCAGGTGACAAGTGCACAAATCTCTTTTTTTTTCTTATGGAAAACAAATAATAATAATAGCAAAAAGTTGAGCTCTAGCAAAAAGTGAGCTCTAGCAAAAAGTGAGCTCTAGCAAAAAGTTGAGCTCTGGCAAAAAGTGAAAAGTGGAACAATACTAATAATAATAAATCAAACTTATATAGTTGAAGATAAGAAAATTAAAAAGGTTGAGGAATGGCAAAAAGTGGAACAAATTTTGCTGAGGTTCATCCAGTGGGTTTTCCTTGGACTGTCATCCAATTGGAGAGACAAACATGAATGCTTTTTTGGTTCGGATCACACTGGTTTTCTCTTGGGCAGCACTCCAAGATGTGATCCAGAAAATTTGAACTCTAGGTCAATGGTTATATAAGTCATGTATGTCTTCATGGACAGAAGTTGGAAGGAGGAGGGGAAGGAAGGAGGAGGGGCCTTAAAAACTTACAAACTACGAGTTTAGTGCACTGAATGTCACAGGAGGCTTACTTCCCCATTAACAGCTTTAGCTCACTGTTTGCCATTTTGTTTAGTGGAAACTGTGTCCAAACAAGAAAATCAATTCCTCCCAAACCAACACCTCCCCTCTCCTGAACAGGAAAAGGGGCAAGAACCAGAGTACCGAGACAAACTGTTGTTTTGAAATTTGGTTCGTCTAATTGATTTTGCTTTCGTTTTTTTTCCCCTCTCTCAAAAGGGAAATAATGCTTGTAGTCTCCTGATTGCCATCTTCCAGAATTTATTATGGGGTCGGGGTTGGTTCCAACACAGCAGAGGCACCTTGCTTGTTGAGAAGAGAGGATTGGGGTTGGGGTTGGGGGATTGGTTGGTTGGGATGCCACTGAGAAGGGTGAATTTACACTATCAATTGTTATTCCTGTTTATTTAATAGGTTATCTATTTTTCTCTTTGGACTTTTGATTATTGGATGTTTTTGGATGGATAAAAAATAATGTGGGTTAAAATGCTCTCCCTTTATATATATATATATATATAAAGAGAGAGAGAGAGAGGAGAAAGTATTTTGAAAGGCCATTAAGTCTTACACACTGAGGCTTCACTCAAGGCCATATATTGTCAATTAGCCTTTAGACCAATCTCACTACAAGGTAATTGAGGCTTAAGCTTCAAGCACTGATGGTTCTAAGAGGTTTTGACCTTTGTGGGCTTTTGGTACATATATATATATATATATATATATATATATATATACATACATACATATATATAATATATTTTATAAGAGGCTTAGGCCTCGACAATTAATGAGCTTTAATGAGTTTTAGGCTTTTGGTATGATACATGCTAACAACGCCTAACACAAAGAACATTGAAGTACGCAAGTTGTATACAAAGGGTGTCAAGAAGCAATTCAAAAAAGTAGGGGGCATAAAACACAAAAGCCTTTTCACGAAGACCCCTACCAATCCATAAAATCTATCATGGATCGGCATCCCCCATCTATGTACATCCTAACCAACAATAAAAGATTACAGAGAAACGTGGATTTGAGCACTTGTTTAGACATTTCTTTGCTTTCAAATACTCCTTGATTCCTTTCCTTCCACAAAGAACCAAACAACAAAGACCAAAACACGTACAATGGGATAACTCTCTAAACCTTTTTTTACTTGTTTCCCATAAAAGAATAATTCCACTCTTAAATGATTTCTCTTATTGAACTTGACATCATCCACACAACCCTGAAAAAGGATAACACCAAACTTTATAACAATCTAACTTTGACAAATGCAGAAGGATGTGATTTACTAACTCTTCATCTTCCTTAGAAAGAAAACATCCGTTTACCAAAGACCACCCCCTCCTTTGTATCAAATCCATAGTCAAAACCTTTCCTAAGAAGCTTCCTATGCAAAAAAATCCAACTTTTCGTTAGAACCATTGAATTCTATAACCTCATAAGGAACTCTTTCACTCTTTCTTATCCTGAAAAAGGTAAAAGAATTCGATTGAAAATTTACCCTTATTTGCATTTATCTATTTCATCCTATCTTCTTCATCCCTTCTCACAATCTTGCCTTGAGGCCTTAAGAGGAAGGCCTCAACCCTTTTCATCTCCCAGCCATTCAATTTCCTTGAAAAACAAGGGGTTCTAATGCCTTCCCTCACTTTTCTGATCAGACATCTACCACCCAAGCATGCTTTGTCAAAGCTATGGTATGCCAAAGCCATGGGTTAAAAAATAATGTGAGTGAATGATCCAAAACTGGCCTTGGGAAGACACTTTGCAATTGGCCATTGAAATGGCTTTCCCAATCTTCCTACTAGGAATCATCAAGTCTAGAATGAGCTTAATTGTTTTCACCTCTACACTAAGTGTAGTAGTTCCCAGTTAACAAAATTTGGTGCAAGTTTAACTCCTTAATAATGTTTGAAAATCATTTCATTCAGTTGTTATAATATCGTTCTTTCTTCTTTTACTCAGGAATCTAACCAAATTAAATCCCCTTTGATGCACCAAGGAACCCATGAACCTCTAATGTCACCCATTCAGCCCAAATATCCTCCCTCTTTCCACTCTAGGTTGGGTTGTGAACCCCAGTGAAAACCTAAACAAAAGTATCTTCACAGCATCTGAAAGAACATAAAATTGAGAATGCCCCCACTTCCATTTCAACCAATTCCAACATTCTATTATCTTAGAAAACTAGGATTTCACCAACAATCCCCCTAGGTCTCCACTACACCCCAATCTAAACATCGTCCTACCCATAAGCTCCTCACTAAATCCATTGTCATTCTATGAACTTTTGTTTCCTATAAATACACCAAATCTGCCTACTGAAATCTTATTAAGGATTTAATAACCTATCTTTTCTCCTTATCAATCCCTTGTACATTCCAAGAGATAATTCTCACTTTTATTGGCCCATTGCATCTAACAACCTAACCACCCCCTTTTCACTCCCACCTTCATTCCTTCCTACTCCATTATAGTTTATGGACCATTCTAACTTTTGAAGCTCCCTCTAGGTTTTTTGAATCCTTTTCCCATCTTCTTCATCATGCCCCTGGCTTTTCTATCCTTCCTTGCCTTCAACTTTCTTACAATGGTCAAAATTTCCATGAACCCCTCAATTAGCATGCCCATTAACCTACTAAACCCAACTAGTTTGGAATGATAATTCTTTAAAGGAGCATGTCTCACTTGAGCCCCTTGACACAGGTAAAGGCTTCTCTCCCATCTCCTTTCTCGAACTCCCTTCATATACCCTTATGAACTCATTGATCTACCATCTTGAAAGATCATCTTCAAAGGCCCTTCCCCATACTTTTGATGCTTGACGTCAAAACCCTTATTCAAAGTCCTCCAACATGAGGACTCCTTTGCTAAGTCCAAAACAACAGAGCCACCCTCTAAGAAGGAAGAAGAGGAGTAACACCTAGACCTTAAAGAAGAATTAGGAAAGGAAGGCATACCTAAGCAAGAAGTAAAATCGACCATGCTTGGCGATGTTGTAGACAAATGGAATGCTAATGGAGGTTGGGATAGCATTGATACCTTACAAGGATTGACACTCGCCCTCGAGACCTATTGAATATTTTCTCCCCTCCCAACACACTAAAAGCAATGATATCCTCTCCTTGGTAGAACACCTACAACATGGGTTGTTCTCACCCCTTTCAAAGCCCCAAACCTTATTTAAACCATTTGCTACCTCTAGGTCTAATCTTTGAGAGCTTAGGTGGTGCAAAAAAGCCTAATGGACACATACCTTCTTATACCCACACTATCCATCCCAAGCCCACCTAGGCTAACAAATTGTTTTAGTAGAAGACTTTAAGCTTAAACCCACCTCCCCATGGACTAATCCTTTTGCATCTTGGCCTTTCTTTTATAGCAAAGGAACAAATTCCTAGCTTGGCTCATATCCTTAAACTCACCATAAGTGGATTGGGCCCTTTAACTCAACAATAAAGGCTTTTCTGTTAGGCTCACATGAGATTTGTTGTTTACTACCTTTCCATCCCTACCCACTTTGAGGATGCATATGACAAGCCCACTAATCTCTATCAAGATGACTTTCTCAATATTTTTTTGTTTCCTTTGAAGCACCTATTGCATTGAGGAGGACATGTGCTCTACCTCCTTTTTCACCAATCACTTCAACTCCGTTACCTTCTCACTAGCGTGTGGGTACCCCACATCTTCCCCAACCTCCCTACAATAGCTTCCATCATTAGGAATGACCTACATCAACCATGCAAGGATTTCTCACCATAGTTGGATTACAAAATAAGACGACCCCACCACCACCTGCAATAAGCTATGAGCTTTCCTACTACTGGTCTTCACCAAGATCCTAGTCCATTTAAATGCATCTCAATATGGTATCTTCATCCGCTTTCATAAAACCTCCATGGGCTTCTCCAACTCTCTTTAAAAGCATTTTATCCTACAAGTGCAAAGGCAACTTTATTAATCAAATCAAAACTTCTTTAGCATGAAGTCTTAACCAAAAACACCCAACCTCTTGAACTCATTGATCCAGATGTAGAGTTTTATCCGTGAACCATCTCAATCCTCTACTCAATACCATCTATACTTTAGGGCATCTTCAACCTCAAATAAGATTAGGGCTTCCCTTAACAGAGAGAGGTGCAAATACCCCTTTTGGGTGCCTACTTTGGATGCCCTATCTTCATAACATGACTAACACCAGAGCCCGATAAGCGAAGTCCCCCCCATCTACCTTCTAAGCATCATGGTAGAGACTCCTCCTTTAGCCTTTCCTACCTTTCAAGTTAGAAACACACCACTTCTCTCACCTTGAGCTTAGCCCTCCTTGAAACATTTGCAATTGCAAGGAGACTCTCCTTGCTATGGTAGCCGCCACACCATAGAAAATCACCACCAATTTTTTCCTAAGCGTGCGGTGCTAAGAACTCTTTCTTAGCCAACCTTCTCTAAGTGCCTCAACAAAAGCAACATAAAAGGAGTCAATCAAATATGGGAAACCTTTCCTAACTTGTGTTCATTCACCAACTTCAAGAGATTACAAAAATGGTTAAGTGTCTCAACACTTATACAAGAGCCAGAGAACCCACACAATGCTTGCAACTTGTCAAGCATTCTCTATATATCTCTGTCTTTGATATGCAAGAGGCTTTTATACCCCATTGCCTACAGTTTGCATTTCTCATTCAAACTCTTGAATTCAAATTAGGAGCCTGGTGGTGGTTATACAACCGTCATAACCATCTGGCTGGAAACACCTGTTCAATCTAAGGTATCTCTTTGCACCACCTACATCCAATCAACTATCTTTTTGTTCCCTTAATGTTGAGCCAAGGTTGTTGCACTCCCTGTGCTCTTCCTGTTGAATATAATGTATTTATAGTGTATAACCTTTTCTTGTTAATATAGGACACATGTATGGTAGTTAGGACTCCTAGCCTTGTATATATATATATATATTTCTCAATTGTAAATAGATTATTACATTAATGAGAATTAAGGTCTTTCTTCTTTCTCTCTCTCAACATGGTATCAGAGCCAAGGAAGAAAACCTAATTCTTTCTTATTTCTTGTGTCATCAACTCCGGGAAACCTTCTGGTGACCGTGTTTCATTCCGGTCACCTTCCCCATCTCCCAATACTTTCCGGTCAGTCGGATCGTTGACAGAAACCACTCACCGCCAGCGAACTTTTCCAGCGAACTTTCTGACGACGTATTTTTCCGACACCGACCATACCAGAAGGAGCGCCTGGAGGAGATCTCCAACTTTTGTGAAGGCACCGGCACCAAAAGAGCATCCACGAGCCGCCCATGCGCACATTTCCGTCCGGCTGCTGCATCTCACGCGCCGGCGCGTGAGGGCGCGTGAGGGCTTTCCTGGCCACGCGCCTCCTCCAGCAGCTTCGCTTGACGCCGACCAGCCTCCCTACCTCCCTGGTTCCCCCATCCGAGCCTTGCACGTACCTCTTTTGGGGATTTTTGTCTCCGTCGGCCCTCCAAACAGTTTTTCCGGCGAAGCTCTGTCTACTTTTTCTCCACTCCAATCCCTGCACGTGCCTTGGGAAGTGTTCTTCTACCTTTCGGTGGTGCCACGCCGCAATCTGAAGCCGTATTAGGGCTCTCTTCGATCCAAACATACTTCATTCTCCAGATAAGTAGATATGACTACTAAAAATTCCATTTTTTCCGCTATTATATCTGGATCTCCTATGATTACTTCGGAGAAATTGGCTGGCAGTGACAATTATCTATCCTGGCCTGCCTCTGTTGAACTTTGGTTTATGGGTCAAGGATATGAGGATCACTTGATTACATAGGAGGCAGATATCCCTGAGGTTGACCGCGTACAGTGGAGGAAGATAGATGCACAGTTATGTAGTGTATTATGGCAATCGGTTGATCCCAAGATTCTTCTTCATCTTCGGGCCTATAAAACTTGTTTTAAATTTTGGACTCAGGCCAAAGGATTATATACGAATGATATCCAACGCCTTTATAAGGTGGCTTCTGCTATTGTCCATATCAGCCAACAGGACTTGGATCTATCTACTTATATTGGCCAGATTGCCTCTCTTAAGGAGGAGTTCTTGACTGTGATGCTTCTTACTCCTGATGTTGAGGCTCAACAAACACAGCTTGACAAGTTCTTCATGGTTCTTACTCTTATTGGCCTCCGTCCGGATCTTGAGCCTGTCCGCGATCAGATTCTTGGTAGTTCATCAGTTCCGTCCTTGGATGATGTGTTTGCTCGCCTCCTCCGTATCTCCTCCACTCAGACTTTGCCATTTGATAGCACTTCAGATTCTTCTGTGTTAGTTTCTCAAACTAGCTCTCGAGGAGGCCGCAGTGGTACCCGAGGTAGAGGTCAACGTCCTCATTGCACCTATTGCAATAAACTTGGCCACACTTGCGATCGTTGCTATCAGTTACATGGACGACCTCCTCGCACTGCCCATGTGGCCCAGTTCTCTGATTCTCCGCTGCCTCAGCCTCCGAGCTCTTCGCAATCTCAGGCTTCTGTTGCCTCTGTTGCCCAGCCTGGTAATGCCTCTGCCTGCCTTACCCACACATCTTCTCTTGGACCCTAGATTCTAGATTTTGGAGCTTCTGATCACTTATCTGGTAATAAGGATCTTTTCTCCTCTATTACTACTACCTCTGCTTTACCTACTGTTACCTTAGCTAATGGTTCTCAAATTGTGGCTAAAGGTATTGGTTTGACCCTTCCTCTGCCTTCTCTACCTCTCACTTCTGTCCTTTATACTCCTGAATGTCCTTTTAATCTTATTTCCGTCAGCAAAATCACTCGTACTCTTAATTGCTCTATTACCTTTTCTGATAAATTTGTGACCTTGCAGGACCGGAGTACGGGGAAGACGATTGACATAGGACGTGAGTCTCAAGGCCTCTATCACCTCACCTCGGATTCATCTCCTGCAGTTTGCATTTCCACTGATGCTCTTCTCCTCATTCACAATCGTCTGGGCCACCCTAGTCTCTCCAAGTTCTAGAAGATGGTCCCTCGTTTTTCCACTTTATCGTCGCTTCCGTGTGAGTCATGTCAGCTTGGGAAACATACTCGTGTCTCGTTCCCAAAGCGTTTGAATAATCGGGCAAAGTCTCCTTTTGAGCTTGTCCACACTGATGTTTGGGGTCTTTGTCGGACTGCGTCTACTTTAGGATTTCAGTATTTTGTCACTTTCATTGATGACTATTCTCGATGTACTTGGTTATTTTTAATGAAAAATCGAGCTGAGTTATTCTCTATTTTCCAGATATTTTATGCTGAAATCCAAACCCAATTCAATATTTCTATTCGTGTGTTACGCAGTGACAATGCCAGGGAATATTTTTCAGCCCCATTTACTTCGTTTATGTCTCATCATGGGATTCTTCATCAGTCTTTTTGTGCTCATACTCCTCAACAAAATGGGGTAGCTGAACGCAAGAATCGACATCTTGTTGAGATAGCTCGTACTCTCCTCCTCCATAGTAATGTTCCTTTTCGTTTTTGGGGGGACGCTGTTCTTACCGCTTGTTATTTGATTAATCATATGCCCTCCTCTGTCTTACATGATCAGATTCCTCACTCCCTTCTCTTCCTTGACCAATCACTTTATTTCCTTCCTCCTCGTGTCTTTGGTTGTACTTACTTTGTTCATATTCTCACTCCTGGACAGGACAAGCTTTTCGCCAAAGCCATGAAGTGTCTCTTCTTGGGATACTCCAGACTTCAGAAGGGTTATCGTTGTTATTCTCTTGAGACTCATCGATACTTTATCTCCGCTGATGTCACCTTCTTTGAGGACTCACCATTCTTTTCCACCACTTCTGAGTCTCTTCCTGTTTTTGAAGTCTTGCCTATTCCCATTGTCTCCCCACCTGATGCTATGCCTCCTCGACTACTTCAGGTTTATCATCGTCGCCCTCGTGTCGTTGCTCCTCTCCCTTTTGCTGAGGCACCTGTTGACTCACTCCCTATCCCTTCGGCTTCACCTGCCCCGGCTCTGCCTTCTCCTAATGACTTACCCATTGCTGTTCGGAAAGGTACTCGCTCTACTCGTAATCCTCATCCTATTTACAATTTTTTGAGTTATCATCGATTATCTTCACCTTATTCTGCTTTTGTTTCTGCTATATCCTCTGTTTTTCTTCCAAAGAGCACCCATGAAGCTCTTTCCCATCCAGGCTGGCGACAGACAATGGTGGATGAAATGGCTGCTCTGCACTCTAATGACACTTGGGATCTTGTTGTTTTACCCTCTGGTAAATCTACCGTTGGTTGTCGTTGGGTCTACGCAGTTAAGGTTGGTCCTGATGGTCAGGTTGATTGCCTTAAGGTCCGCTTAGTTGCTAAAGGCTATACTCAGGTTTATGGTTCTGATTATGGTGACACATTCTCTCCTGTTGCCAAGATTGCTTCTGTCCGTCTGCTTCTCTCCATGGCTGCCATGTGTTCTTGGCCTCTTTATCAATTGGATATTAAAAATGCCTTCCTTCATGGTGATCTTGCTGAGGAAGTTTATATGGAGCAACCTCCTGGTTTTGTTCCTCAGGGGGAGTCTGGTTTAGTATGCAGGTTACGCCGTTCTCTATATGGCTTGAAACAATCTCCTCGAGCATGGTTTGACCGTTTTAGTTCTGTTGTTCAAGAGTTTGGCATGCTTCGCAGTACAGCAGACCATTCAGTTTTCTATCATCATAACTCTTTGGGGCAGTGTATTTATCTGGTTGTTTATGTGGACGACATCGTCATTACAGGCAGTGATCAGGATGGTATTCAGAAACTAAAGCAACACCTTTTTACCCACTTTCAGACCAAAGACTTGGGGAAACTCAAGTATTTCTTGGGAATTGAGATAGCTCAATCCAGTTCTGCTGTGGTCCTTTCCCAAAGGAAGTATGCTTTAGACATCCTGGAAGAAACCGGTATGTTAGACTGTAAACCGGTAGACACACCTATGGATCCGAATGTCAAACTTGTACCAGGACAGGGAGAGCCTTTAGGAGACCCCGGGAGATATCGACGGCTCGTAGGTAAATTGAATTATCTCACCATTACTCGTCCAGACATTTCTTTTCCTGTGAGTGTTGTTAGTCAATTCCTACAGTCACCATGTGATAGCCATTGGGATGCCGTAATCCGCATTCTTCGATATATCAAAAGTACACCAGGCCAAGGTGTGTTGTACGAGAACAGAGATCATACTCAGGTTGTTGGTTACACAGATGCAGATTGGGCTGGCTCACCCACAGATAGACGTTCCACTTCAGGGTACTGTGTTTTTATTGGAGGTAATCTAATATCTTGGAAGAGTAAGAAACAAGATGTAGTGGCCAGATCTAGCGCTGAAGCCGAGTATCGAGCTATGGCTTTGGCAACATGTGAACTTATATGGTTGAGACATCTTCTTCGAGAGTTGAGATTTGGAAAGGATGAACAGATGAAACTCATATGTGATAACCAGGCCGCATTACATATTGCATCCAATCCAGTCTTTCATGAAAGGACCAAACATATTGAAGTTGATTGTCATTTCATTAGAGAGAAGATCGCATCAGGATGTGTTGCTACAAGTTTTGTTAATTCAAATGATCAACTAGCTGACATCTTCACTAAATCTCTCAGAGGTCCTAGGATTAAATATATTTGTAACAAGCTTGGTGCATATGACGTATATGCTCCAGCTTGAGGGGGAGTGTTGAATATAATGTATTTATAGTGTATAACCTTTCCTTGTTAATATAGGACACATGTATGGTAGTTAGGACTCCTAGCCTTGTATATATATATATATTTCTCAATTGTAAATAGATTATTACATTAATGAGAATTAAGGTCTTTCTTCTTTCTCTCTCTCAACACTTCCCAACAGACATAACTCCTTAAGATGCCTCTAGATGTTAGTCCTTTCAAACCACCTCTTCAAAGTGCCACTGTTGAGGAGTGCCCAACAAGGTGCCTTCTCCCCACAAGGTGCCTCTTATCAACGGGTGCCCACCAAGGTGCCTTTGAGACAAGAGATTTCTAAACCAACATCTTGCATCGGCCATCCAATCGTGTACCTATGATGCATCAATGTGCCTTCCCCCACACTGATGCTTATGTCAGACTCCATTTTGTTGCAAGGCCCATTGGTGCCTTGCCCATGTCATGCCATGCACCACCAACCTCACTTAGCTTCCTAAGGGCCAACCCACCAAACCTCTAGGTTCTCCTTGCTTTCCTCCTAGGGTCCCCATGGGTGCAGGTCCTACCCATGAGGCCCTTTGTTCCATCATTTGAGTCAAGGGTCTAAGGGGCTGACAGTAGCTTACCCTCAAGCTCTAGAGCCTTTTTGCTAGAGTAGTCCAACCTCTTGGAAAGCCCTTACCTTGAATATCAATAATTTTCCTTTTTTTTATTGGTCAGTACATATGAAGTATTGAAGGTAACAACCTACCCCATTGCTATGTAGCTCAAGCAAGTGTGCCCTACCCTCATCCTTCCAAACCTAGTGGAAAGGGGTCACAACTTTCCCTTTGCAACACATTTCCACTCCTTCTAACGGCCAAGAAAGACTCTTCTTCCTAACCTTAATCTAGCTAGGGAAGCTTCTACCTCTCTCCAACTCTTCTGCCTAACCTCCCTCTAAACTCTTCAACAAATATTTGAAAAGATTTTGATTCCACTCCAAACCAAACCTTGCCACCCATTTCTTAATCCTTTTTTACCTGAAGGAGAAAACAGATTCAGGTGAGCACAATGCCACCATTGAACAAGATGTTTTTAGCTTGAATAATGATGAATGGGACTAAAAGAAAACAGGAATTTTGGAGAATTGTAAAAATTTGTGTCAGCAAACTACCTATTTACTTGAGTAAACAATGGTGATGCTAAAAACTATTTTATGGAGCCATATGGAGAAAATGCCAAACAATTAATCTTTTTTTTTTTTTAACAAACTTTATGTTATTCTTTTATTTTATTCTTATGTAATTTTAATTATATTTTTCTTATTATTTGAGAATTTTATTTTAATAATAATAATAATAGTTTAAGTTTATGAGCAGAGGGTATCTGCATGGGTTTGCAAGTTTTTTAGCCTCTTAAAACATTTGTATATACATAATATGTATATCTGTATGTGAGCTGAGGGTATCTGGATTTGCAAGGTCTTGGTGCATTAGCCTCTTGTGTTGGGCTTGGGCTTGGGCTCTTTATTCCAGGAATTACAGGTAAGCTTATGGCTCATTAAGCTAGCCAAGTCTTTCTTCAGGCCTGTGTTTGGCTTACCTGGCTTGTCACTGCTCATTGACAGTCATTGACTCTTGAAGTCATTTGGATTTCCAGACCTCCTCACTCTGAGTCTTGGTACTATCAACCAATATGAGAATTCTTCAAACTCTCTAAGACTTGGTCATGCTATAACCCAAGTTAAACCCCAGTTAATTAAAGTTCCTTTTGAATCATTGAATTTCCAGGATCCTTTCTTCTGCATAACAGAATGCACTAACTGGTATGAGAATTTTCTGAGTCTCTCACAGCTTAGATTAACCGCAATAAGAATTTTCCTCAAATTTCCCTGGTTGAGTTGTTACTGTGTACTTCAGTTAAATTGATTTTGAATATTTGGGCTTTCTTCCCTTTTCTGTTGACTGAATTTTATTATGAGTTAGTGCATAAGCATGCATGTGGCCACTTCTCATCCTTGTTCTATTATGACATTATTCAGATCAGAAATTGCTTGGAGAGATGCAAAATATGCCCAAATATTTGAGTACTTATGGGAGGAGTATGAAGTCACACAACGTTTTGGGAACCTTGATTTCAAATTAAAATTTGTTGAGGTATTTCTGTCCCATCTAAATCTTATCAATACATATTTTGGGTTCGGTCCTTTTATGATATAGTCGAAGTGCAGAAGGATGATGAGGTGTACTTAGTTGTTGATTTATCAAATTGGTTTTTGATATGACTTGCATTTGTCATTTTCATTAAATTAATGATAATGATAGCATATTTTGAGAGGCAGATGAGGTAGATGGGTTCAATCCTAGGAGGTTTTCATGAGGAAGAGGCATTGCCAAGAAGTCACCCGACTTCCTTGAACAAATGTAGGGAAACCTAAAATCAAACTCCCCCTCTCAAGGACTCCAGAAGGTTACTTATAATTTATTCTGGAATGTCAACAATCATACAACTAATATGCATGCTACCCTGTAAAGAATAAACTTTTGTGTTTTATATGCCAAGCATTCTGACATGCTACAGTGACTTAGCTTCAGTGTGTCCTTGAGGGCTTCAACACGGTTAATAACTGATAAAAATCTAATCGATTCCAGTCAGTCCTGAAACTTTTGTGGATGCTTTTTTAACTCCCTTTTTTTTTAATGTTTGCAGCACAACATTCATTTTCTTCAAGAAGTTCTCCAAAATAGGAGGTCAAATCTCCTGGAGTGGTGCATCATTTACTTGATATTTATTGAAAATGTAATCTCGATATATGAGATTATTCATGAACCAACAGCAGCTTCTCTGTGAACCAACAAGCAGATATGCAAATTTTTTGTGATCCAACAAGCACATATGCAGTTCAAATTATTCTTTGTGATACAACCAAATAAAGTTACTGTATCAAAACTGACTAATTTATGATAGCAAAACAGTTTGTCATTATATATTATTTTGTAAGCTTTTTATTTTTTTGGGTATCTCTAGTCACCCTTAATTTTCATCTGATTGTAATGTTTCTACCAACAGAAGATATCAGAGGCTTGCAGAAAATTTATCCAGCTGTAGAATAATGATAGAAGAATGTTGGGTTTACTCTACATAGGAATATGAGGATAGTTGTTCATAAGTTGCACTCATGCAAGCAGGATCTCAGCTGTATTCTCTACGTTTGGATAAATTCCATTTACATGTCAGAGTTCAACAAGTGGGGCGAAAAACTTAAGATCATTGCTGCTGCCCCCCTTGGCAGTGCTGTTTTCTTTATGTTCTCATTTCGACTTCAATGTTTTGAAGTTGGTTTGTGCATGGTGGCTCATCGTGCACCATGAGCTATCCATTCTTACTGGGCTTTGCCATCTGCACTGGTCCACGCCCAAGGTTGCATAGTACATGCCTTTTTTTGTAACTTTGTTCAAAATTTTATGTGCTGTTCGAAACTTCCATCTAAAGCTGGAAGCATTGAGGCCGTGTTTGCTATGAGGGAATGAAGAGTTAGAATAGACATCTTATTCATTTTCTTGCTCATTCTTTCTCATCCATTCCTATATTTAGATAACTCAACAATAATGGAAATGAAATAAAAAATAATTTGGACAAAATGAAATCACACTCATGGGAGATTTCAATTGATCTCTACGAGGAGTTTTTTTTTTAATTCTCTTGGTATAAGAATGATATGTAATATCTTAAAAGGGCTATTTTACTTTCATATTTTCATTAGATTTTTATTACTTTTTGTAATTAATTTATATTTATTAAACAAATATTATTTTTCTTAATCTTATAATTTAACCAAAAAGAAAACTCTTAAATTATGTTCTTTCAAAATAAATATAAAAATTTTATTTAAATTATGTGTAAGGGTTTTTTTTTTTTTTTTTTTTTACATATTCCAATTATTATCAAATATTTAAAATAAAAACAAATAATTATTTCAATCTTATATTCTTACGTGCATCCAAACATAAGAATTTGAATTACCAAATTCATTTTTATTCAAAAAATAGAAATAAAAACAAAATATTCATTGAGATTGCCAGCATCATCATTCGCTCAGTATTAACATTTGGGCATCTCATGGAGTGTAAATGGTTTCATACCCTTTTCCACAGCAACCCATTTGGTCTCCACTGAGTTTTCCAATGTCAACTTAGGCAGATTGACCAATTATTTTCAGTGTAATGCAGAAAAGAGGCAGTTAAACATCAAGGCACGAAGACGGTTTAATTGCACCATCGTATAATGAGCACATCAAGTTTATGTTTATCCACCACCAAAAATCCACATTTGCATAAACCTCCTAACCAGTATGAGATTTCATACTAGGAAAGGCATAACTGCAATGTACCTCATCTTTTGCATAATAAAACAAAAGACACTACTGGAGACCAAGGTCATCTACTGACTCTCTGTCTCGACAATCACGTCCTCCAGCTTCAATCATCCAAACTCAAAATTCTTGTACTCTGACAGCATCACGGGGCATTTCATAAGCATCCTTAGGTCTTGACTTCTTCACACCCGCTGTAAACCACACCTTGTCAGACTTGTAGCTTTCAACTGCAACATTTGTGACCTTTACCCATACCAGGACCTTGGTCTTCATGCCCTCTATTCCTGTGAGCTTTCCCCTCAGAAGAATTCCTTTTACCCTGGTTGCATACCTTATTACAGAGGAGTCGCTGAAGCTGACTTCACAGGCAGAGGGAAGGTACACAGTCAGCTTGGCCTTTGATTCATCAAACTCGTAGCATGTTATGTTCTGGGGAAAGAGGCCAGGTGGTAAGTTGTACTCTCGGAGAAGATCAGGCAAGGTTTTCAGTGGCTTTCCTAAAGAAAAAAAGAGCAAGTGTTCGGTAAACATCTCATATTCAGTATACATGTGTAATTTTTTATGGATGTATACTTAAAAAGTCAAAAGACGTTTATGCACAAGTGAAATGAATAAATATAAGGAATCAAAACTCTAATTGGTGCCATAATTGAAGACACCGACAAATTACATTGATTTTGCAAAATCAAATTCATTCCATATCAGAAAGTGAAGTACAAGTGATAAAAGGCATAGTTTGAAGTTGAAGTTAAGGAGAGAAGCAATACAAAGAAGACTATGAACTTAACATATACCTCACCTAGTGCTGAAATGGGAATTTATAAGACATACAGAATGACTACGCACTATACAGCTAAAACAACTCTTGTATACATGGAAGCATATCAAAACAACATAAATACTCCAGTTTTCCTATTTCTGGACCACTCAGTACAAAGTTATCAGTAAAGTTGGATCTGACATTCCTAGAAGAAAACAGAGGAATACAATTGCAGCCAACAATTAGAAGGATAATAAAAAGGTTAATCCGATTCACAGAGTCTGGTCTCACTTTCACTCTTTTGTGCCATAATCACTACGTCGGTTATTTCGATGCAGTCAAGGACTGTCTACATGAAGCTTAAGTAATCTGAGTTTTGTTTTCTAAATTTTCCTACAATCACCACAAGTAAATATCTCCAGATTAGCTCAGATCATGATGTGCTCACATAGCATTTCCAATTCCATTTATCCATCAGAAACTAAAGAGTGTAACCAAGCTGACCAATGAAAACCAAAGGTTTTATTTCGAACTTCAAATATGTTCTCATAAGATGAGAGAAACTAATGGGACCTCTTCTTCATGTCACTGCTCTGTATGCCCAACCAGGTGACCTGTTGCAAAATCAACCTAGGTGGTGGATAACAGCCCCAGTGATATCATCATCTCATCTATCAACTTCCAAACAGTTAGTAAACCCAGTAATAGTCTATGAGATGTCCTAAGGTAGCTTCCATCAAAACAAGACCCGAATTTCCAATGATACTGTACTTTATGCTACACTAGAGAAATGATTTCAGCCTCCATCTACAAAACAACAATGTGCCTCTTGCTGTAGGTCGAAAATCAAGTATACCAGGCACTGAAAATGAGTGTTAGATGATTTTTCTCCCCCTTTTAGAGGCCTGAAAAGGGTTAACTACATGATTGTCGCATCACACATTATACACACTTAAATCAACATAAGTAAGGTAACATTTTGTTCTGCACCTTTTAGCTTGTTGAAAACCCACTTTGCCTTCTCTTCCACAGTATTTGACAAATACTGCAATAACAAGCATGAATTTCAGTGAAAAATAAAAGTGGCAACATTAGATCTAGGTACAATTAAATATTAGATACCAGATGCAATCTTTTGACATATGCTGAGAAATTATGAGCCACCAACTATAGAAATGCAACAGCAATGATGGGCTGAAAGAGAGGGTTATTTGAACACTGCTTTTTTGTTATTGTCAATATCCTCCTCATACCCATTTCAACACATTCAGTCTTTCTACCTAGTCTTTGCCAAAGAGATCCATAGGTGGATTCAAGATTACCATGGTCATATGCATACTGCAAAATGACAAACATTCAGGAACTTTTTCATTTCATATTTCAGGAAATTGAGATTTTTTTTTCTTGCTAAATAAACCAGCCCCACTTTTTTTTTTTTTTCTTGAAAATAATAGAATTAATTTGTTAAAAGGGATGAAATAATCCCCATATTTGTGAATCTAACCTTCTCATCTTTTTGCTTGCAGAGTAACCCATTTTTGAAACAAATGTCCTGTAATATTTCAAGTATTTACAACTGAATAGTGGAAAAGGGATCTCAATTTCCAACTCAATTTGTGCAAGCACATCAGGGGAAAAAAAAAAAAAAAAAAAGGAGAAGAAAAAAGACACAAACTTAAACTTATCAAAACTGACGAACAAAGCGACATTATGAACAAAAAATTTAATTGTTCATTGATCTGCATTGTAGAAGAAACGCTTTGAGTATACAAGCCAATTAGGGCAAAGACTAAATATCCTATCCATAAACCACGTTAGTCTCGTTTCCTTTTCATAAAAATTAGAAAGAAAGAAAGAAAAAAATAAATCCATCATTCATTGTTGTGGAAGAATGTAGAAAGTCTCATTCCACTGATGATCATTTTCAGTTGACAAGCCCCCACTTGCATGATTACCAGAAAAATCATAAAAATGGGGAAGGTTGAATCAAGCGAAATTATAAGACCCATGGCCCAAAATCATTACCAAGGATGTAAAGAGAAAGAGGGGGAAAAAACAAGAGTGAAGACAGAAGGGGAAAAACGATGGGTAGAACTTACCGTAATGTCCTGAGTGATATTAGAGAACTCCTCCTTGGCTTTGCTTGATATCCAAAAGCTCCCGGCTTTCAAGCTGCTTACCTTCATAAGAGCTTTCTCCATTTTCCTCCTCTTTCAATCTCTAACAAACGCACAATTTCCTTAGGCTAAATGAAAGGGCTGTTATTGAGTAGAGATGAGAGTGGTGCACACCCCCAAATCTCCAGCTGGCATGCATAGATAGAGACTTACATGCATTATTCATCTGTGATTGAAAATTTTGAAAAATGGGCGCTCGCTTTTCGCAAATCCCGATAAAAATAAAGGATTCACTCCCATGTAATTTTTTTCCTTGTATTTTAATTTGTGATAGTTCCTTTAATTCTCTGCAATTTGTATGCGGTCCCTGTGACCTGTTTGTTCTCCAAATATAAAATTTCTCTAAATAAAAAATAAAATAAAATTGTGGCATAATGAAAAGAATTTGACAAAGGGAAAAAGATCTGAGGAAAAAGCGGAGATGATAGTGGATGGAGTTAGAGAGATATAAATGGTTCGTCTTTTATAGAATTAGATGCTCGAAGTATTCCATTGCACATGGTGGGTGGGGCCGTGGGGCCACTTTTATGTTTTTTTTTAGCTCAAAAGTTGATGATGACAGTTATGATGGATGCTCAGGTCTGTGTTGGAAAGGTTTGTAAGAGAATTAGACGGCTGCGGATGTCTGTCCTCTTGGTTCAGCTCCAAATTCTCCAATTAGCTTAGTTATCCCTCCTATTAATAAAAGTACCGGCTGTTTGCCATATGTAATCATTGAAATTGTTTCAAACGGAAGCCCATTT
>JAJJMG010033348.1:47488-67089 GCA_022058835.1 Vitis aestivalis var. linsecomii x Vitis rupestris
ATATATATATATATATATATATATGGGGTTATAATAAAGCTTGGTAATTAAATTTACTTACCAAGACAAGAGTATGGGTGCTGACCAAATGAGCTGGCCACAAAACTTGGTAACCAATTGCAGCCCCAACAATAGTAGTTTGTCCAGGAATAGGAATGGGAAGTGGTGCATTTGCATCATAAGGAACATCAACAACTACAAGATAGTTAGGACCACATTCAAGTATAATTGTTCTGCCACACACTTTATTTTCCTTTGTCCCCATGGCCAGCTCATATTTTCTAACCTACAAAATCAAGTTATATTATTAGATGTGAGCCATTATTTCCCTATTCCATACCTTCAACTCTACATCTTCAAATTAACACTAGTGAAGATTAAAAACCATCTACAAGGTAGATGCAAAAATTTGAAATATGAAGTAAGTGAAATAACATTGAAAAATTTGAAATGATACATGCCAATTATTATGTGGTTATATAAAGAATAGTTATTCTTAAAATAAAATATGCTAATAATCCATAATAAATCAAAATAATTATCAAATTATTAAAAAGTTTCATAATATATGAAATAAAAATCCCATAGGATCCAATTATGTAGCCAACATAATTATATTATCTTTTTTGTGGAAGCAAAAAATGGTAAAATAATTTTTTGAGGAGTGCTTGATTTTCTTATATTGCAACACATAAAAAAAAGACCATATATGCTACCACCAACAAGTAAATTCAATTCAAACAACAAAATTTACATAAAGTATGTCTCCTATTGGACCAAACTCTATCACCAAATTAACTTTAATTAGATAAATACCTTGCTTTGGGGTTCTATTGGCATTGGTGGGGTTGCATCTTCAACTCTACGAATTGGCTTCTCTACTACTTCTGGTAGGAAAAGCTGTTTTTGTTTCATGTTCGAACTATTAACATCTGAATGGGGAGTGGCAACTCCTACTTAAGAGAGTTTTGCTAGCACCTCTACCTGAAATCTTCTATGTTCTTCTTGAGATGTTGCTATAAAATCCCTAACAGCACGATCTGCAGTAGTATTAAAATACTGACGAGGTGTGTGATGCTTCCCTTTAGCCCTAACTCGACCACTATACTCAGGAGTACCCAATGCTTCTACAAGCATATCATTACTCCCATTGACATTTCTACCATTCTTTTCAGACTCTTTCAATAGCTTGTCCTTAAAAACAAATGTTTATTATGAAGTTCAATTACAAATTTGTTATCATAAATAAATGAAATCACGATTTGAAAATGTCTACTTACTATTTTCTCAATCACTGGTATGACCACTTCATCAAAGGTGCCATCCTTTTTTTCCCTTGCTTTCTTCCACAATATGCTTCGATCAATAGTTTCAGTTAACCCACTTGCAACCATCTTTTAAAAGTGGACAATGTATAATGTAATGAGCATATAACCCTAGTATGTATTATGTATTAAAAAGAAAATCAGAAACTATAAATTAGTATAAGCGTACCATCTCTTCCTCAAGACCAGCATATCCTTTCCTACTTAGATGGTGATTATAAATGTGTTTTTTTCTTCTTTCTTTTTGAACTTCTCGATAGTCCTACAAATTTAAAAATGTATAATTAATGAATGTAAATAAGAGGTATGCAAAGAGTTGTAATTTTACCTTAAAGTTCTCAGACAATCTATCTTTGACAAATATTGTCCATTCTTCATCCCGAATAAAAGTATATTTAATTGGTGGTCTTTTGAGGAGCTCTAGTTGGTCTTTGAAAGGAAGAATATACTTCACAGTTAGCATGCTCTTAAATGACCGAAAGTACTTTCCAATTGTTAGCATACAATTCCTCCTACTGTTTTGATTTAATGAAAAAGAAGCCTACACATTAATATCATACTTATTAGCAACTTCATATGGTTAGGAATGATAGATGTTTTGCATAAAACTAATGTAGTTAAAATAGGGTTACCTCAATGCAGTCCCATAACTTATCTTTCAACTCTTTAGGTACAACGTGCCAAGTTTTATATGTTATTAGCACCATAGTGCGTGCTAATATGCCTAAGTAGCTTGTTAGATGAACAACTGATTCTCCTATAAAAATGCCATCAAGATTGTACTTAATTGACAACTTGATCCCTTTGCTTCTATTTTTGATAAGCATTGACTTCCGTGTCATTCCTCTGTGCTTCTTTTTTATGGGTTTTTCTCCTTCCTCTGCATCCATTCTTGTAAAATAATAATAATAATAAAAAAACAGTTAGCAAAAACAAAACTGATTAAGATTAGTTAAAATAATATTAGATATAACCTTTTCATAGAAGAGTTGTAAAAAGAAAATTTCAGACAAAGCAATCCCTAGTCATTACACAATGAATACTACCAATGTATAATGCCACTAATAAAAAAATAACATCCACATAGCATCAACTTAGACAACTCCAAGGGCTTATATATAAGAGGGTTAATTCTACCATGGGAGTTTCCTATAACAATCAACATGAAAAGAGCACGTGGTTTGTATAGGTTCATTTGGTCCACATGAATTGTTGAAGGTCTTTGGACTATTGATTTGTGGATTAAGTTTGGACAACACAACATGCATACTCATTATAAAATAAAAAAAAATAAAAAAATAAAAAATTCTAAATTTTAGTTTTTACATTTTCCAAAAGACCATATACCCTTTATTTTTTGTATTCACCACACATACCTTACAAAGTATGAATTAGTAGTCATCACCTACATGCCTTGCTTTTACTAATGTTATACCTCTAGTAAGAGTAAAAATGAAGTGTAAGTCATCAAAACAACAATACATAAAAGGTTACTAACTCCTACATTTCTCTAAATCAAATTAATATTCATAACTAAAGTTTATTATAAATTTAATATCTATGGTGATAAACTGCAAGAATTGTAGTGGGCCTAGAGAGAGACTTTAGCAATACCATTTGATAGTTTAAAATATCCAAAACTTCACTATGAATATGTTTAAAAATTTCTTCATGATAATTTTGTTTCAAAATCAATCAACTCAATGTTCTGTAGAAAAAAAAAGAACATAAAGAATAAAAGTTACCTGTTTTGTGGGATCTGCAACCCATTCCACATACTTTATTCATACATCATTATCAAAAGTTTACGATTCAGCTACATAGAGGATTTGTTCTCAATCCAAATCTCCTCATAGTCACCTAGCATACATATTGCATCAGAGTCATCCATTGCATCAAACGCTTCAACTTGTGGCAATGCCTCTATAAAGGGATGGAGTTCAATAAAATTGTCTACAAGGTCATCACCTCTCTCCCGATCCAAGAAATCTTTTTGAGGAGTTGACAAAACAACTGACCATCTTGGATCATGTTGGTTTTGCACATGAAATACTTGCTTAGCTTGGGATGCTAAAATAAAAGGATCTAATTTATGAGCAGTTTTATTAAAGTCAACTAATGTAAACCTAAGGTCATCAACTTTTATGCCATTCCTATTGTCAACCAAATCACACTTGAAAATCGGTATCCTAAACATGGTATAATCAAGGTCCTAGATCTCGGTAATAATCCCATAAAAACAAAGCTCACCAAACACTGGATTTTGATCCTTAGCACTTGCAATTTGCAATGTTGAAGCTATAATACTAACTCCACTATTTTGGGTAGCTCGTAAGTCATCTCGCTCCTTGGTATGGTATCAACACCCATTAATGACATATCCATGATATTTGGAGGCATAATGGCTAGGACCATGAGCTATCCACTTAAGGGTTTCGGATATGGGTTCATTGTTACCAATTGCATCTTCAATCTGTAATTATAAATAATTGTTAGTATGTGTGTTCAACATTAATAAAAACAATAGTTCATATTTTAGGACCACTCCAATACCTTTTTTCGCAACCAATAAGTAAAACTTCGAAGGTGTTCATCCTGAAGCCATTTTTATCTTTTAGATTGACGAGGATTTTTCGATTTCAACCATTTCATGTGCTCTCTATGTAATTATTTAGAAGAAATTCATAGTTAATGTCAAAAAGTTATTTTAAGTATAACAGGTAAAGATTAAATGGTATTAGTTCTTACTCAATATAAGGTTGGACGATAGTTGTATTCTCTAAAACATAATGATGTGCATGCAACCACAAATTGGAATCAACTGCCACAACTTGGCCTCCAAGTATGGGTGCCCCAACTTTTTGGTTAATGTTTGCACTAATAGGAATTCCGATTGCATCTATATTTGATAAGTACTCTGTACAAAATTTAATAGCTTCCTCTGCAATATAGCATTCAGCGATGCAACCTTCAAGGTGATTACGATTTCACACATAACCTTTCAAAACTTTCATCAATCTTTCAAATGGGTACATCCATCTTAAGTAAATAGGTCCACAAAGTCTTACCTCTCTTACAAGATGCATAGTCAAATGAAGCATGATATCAAAGAAGGATGGTGGGAAGTACTTTTCAAGCAAGCATAATGTCACTACTACATCATTTTGTAACTTATCCAATGCAGCCACATCAACCACTTTGCTACAAAGGGCATTGAAGAAAAAACTCAATCTACAAATAGCATGCCTTACGTGTTTCAGCAAACTGATCGTAATGACATTGGTAATAATTGTTGCATTAATGCATGATAGTCATGGGATTTAAGACCATAAAGCTTCAAGTCTTCCATTGACACAAGGTTTCTCATGTTAGAGTAATAACCTTCAGGAACCTTCAATTGGGATAAAGTTTGACAAAAAACCTTCTTCTCCACTTTATATAGTGTATAACATGCAGGTGGGAGATAAGTTTGATTTGATTCAAACCTTGGCCCTAATTCACACCTTAAGCCCATCTCCATAAGGTGTAGACGAGAATTAAGTCCATCCTTTGTCTTACCTGGAATGTTGAGTAAGGTATCAATGATGCTTTCACAAACATTTTTCTCTATGTGCATGACATCCAAGTTATGGCGAACATATAGGTATTTCCAATACTCAAGATCAAAGAATATGGACTTCTTCTTCCAACAATTTGTAGTCTTTACATTCATCTTACCTTGACTGATCTTTTTTTTTTTTCCCACGAATTACAAATGACATCAATTTTCCTTAGAATTTCCTCTCCAGTCAATGGTTGCAAAGTTGACCCAAACTCTTGCTCACCATTAAATACCTTTTTTTGTTTCCTAAAAGGATGATTGCAAGGAAGAAAACGTCTGTTACCTGTATATGAGTTCTTTTTCCCATGCTTTAATCTATGAGAGTATGTATCTTCCCCACATGTAGGACATGCAAAATATCCTTTAACTACGCAACCAGATAAGTTTCCATATGTAGGGAAATCATTGATTGTCCATAGTAGAACAACTCTTAATGTAAAGAGCTCTTGCCGATGCGCATTATAAGATTCAACCCCTTTCTCCCACAACATTTTTAGGTCATCCAATAATGGTGCTAAATAAATATCAATGTCATTTCCAGGTTGTCGAGGACCTAATATTAACAAAGATAGCATCATAAACTTCATTTTCATGCACAACCAATGTGGAAGGTTATAAATGACCATTATAATAGACCAACAATTGTGTCTGCCGCTCATTGAACTATGAGGATTTATACCATTTGCTGAAATGGCAAGTCTAAGGTTTCTAGGTTCTGAAGCAAAATCAGGCCATCTGTGATCAACTAGCTTCCAAGATAGGGAGTTGGATGGATGACGCATTTTTCCATCAAATTCTCTTTCTTGGGCATGCCATATGAGGTCTTTTGCAATTTTTGGGGATTGAAACAATCTTTTAAATCTAAGAATAGGAGGAAAATACCACATCACTTTTGCAGGGGCTCCCTTCCTTTTTTTAGTTCTTGTTCTATCTAACTTCCACCTTGAAGTTCCACAAGTAGGACATGAAGATGCATCATTCAACTCATTCCTATACAGTATGCAATCATTAAGACAAGCATGTATTTTCTCAAATTCCATTTCCAATGTATTCAATGTTTTTTTAGCTTCATACATAGACAAGGGTAACTCATTGTTTAGAGGAAACATATCTCTAAGAATTCTTAAAAGCTCTGAAAAGCTTTTATCAGACCATCCATATCATGCTTTTAGGTTGTATAATGTGACTGATGCAGACAACTTTGTAAAGTTTCTACAACCAGGATATAAAGGTTTTTGAGCATCTTCAAGTAATGTTTGAAACAATTCTGGGTCATTCTTACAATCATCATGTGCAGCTTGGACCATTTCTATTGTACTATCCACGTCATTAAATTGAACCTTATCATGACGTTCTGCCCTACTAGTTGGTGGTCCACTAGGAGCATCTTCTCCATGCCAATACCATGTATGGTAACTTTGATCAATTCCATAGAAAAATAGATGCTCTCTAATTTTCTGAGAAGTATGGAATATCATATTACCACACTGAAGACATGGACATTTAATGGAGTTTTTTTATGAGGAATGTTGTAATGCAAATACGATAAAGCTTTCTACCCCATCCGTATAATCTTTTGATCTCCTATCCTTTGACATCCAAGAACGATCCATTTTATGTCCAAAAAAGAAACAAAGCTCCTATATACCACAACAATTAGAGTTATTAATAGCTATCCTATTAATAGCCTTAAAATATATAATCGACCAATTTCAAATTTCAAATAGTGAACAAATGCAGCTAAGATGTCAATCAATAGAAGCAAATGATTTATGCATGATTTATGCATTCTAACATCTCCAACATTCTTAATTAGGTAGTGGTTCCTATCCCATATAGGAATACATAATCCCTATGTGTCAATTGCCAATGTACTTAATTTCATTTTAAAGAAATTTTGGCAGCATTTCCCTATGGTTCTCCAAGTACACAAAATGGACAAGGCATAATATGTCACCTTGTCCAAGTATGTACCCAGAGAACAAGAGGAAAAAGTACCAAAATTTATTTAAAATGAATTAAGAACAAACAATTAACTTCATAGATATTATGTTTTCCTACACTGTCCAATCGGACAATTCAAGCATCATTTGTAGAGAAAAGATCTTTATCACATGATAGACAATTTAAAAGTTGCCAACATGAAACTAGCATAGATAAAACTATTTTCACCTTTTGACAACTAAAATGTCTTTACTATGTAATAACAGAAACTTTTGTCTCACAATGATACTTGAACGGGAACTCTAAGGTTGCATGCAAGCGTAGTTGAGTAAAATTAAAACACAATTACTAATTGAAATATTACAACAAAATAACATAACTCTCATTCTATCAAGTAATTATCCTGCAAAACAAATAATAAGACAATGAACAATGAACAATGAACAATGAATAATGAATATTTACATTAAGCAATGGAGTAATAGAAAATCAAAGTTCAACAAGGCTAGTATAGGATGTATAATCACTTCATGAACAAATAAGTGACTGCTAATACCCATCAGTCCAAAATGTGATAATAATAATAATAATAATAATATTAGAAATGCTTGGGCTTATTTTTAAATATTGACTAACTCAATTTACATTAAGCAATGGAGTAATAGAAAATCAAAGTTCAACAAAGCTAGTATAGGATCTATAATCACTTCATGAACAAATAAGTGACTGCTAATACCATAATAATAATAATAATAAGGATTTTAATAGACCAATATCATCCAAAACTAGAATACTTTATTTTCCTAATATGGTGACAAATACACTACCCATAACAAAATGACGGGAAACATATATTCCATGGTAAAGCATGTTAGAAGGGGATAAACAAATTTAACCCCTTGCCTTTGAAGCTTCTTCCCCCAATTCACAACCATTAAAAATAAATAAATAAATAAATAAATAATTAAAAAAATAATAATAATACAACCATTAAAATAAATAAATAATAATAATAATAATAATAATAATAATAATATACACTACCCATAACAAAATGACGGGAAACATATATTCCATGTTAGAAGGGGATAAACACATTTAACCCCTTGCCTTTAGAAGCTTCTTCCCCTAATTCACAACCATTAAAAAAAAAAAAGTAATTAATAAAAAAATATAAAATTAAAATAATAAATAAAATAATAATAATAATAATAATAATAATAATAAATTAATTAATTAATTAATTAATTAAATAAAATAATAATAATAATCATAATCATAATAATAATAATATCCGAATTCATGGAATCCAGAAGCAACACTTATGGTTTTAAGTTTAATATCCGAAGTGGAGGGCTCAATGCCCAATGCTACAATAAAGTGCAACATTAATCCCAATTTGATTACCAAAGCCCAAGATAAGGCCCAAAATCCAATAGAAATAAATGCCAAACCATAAGGGTCCAATAATATCTGAATTCATGGAATCCAGAAACAACACTTATGGTTTCAAGTTTAATATCTGAAGTGGAGGGCTCAATGCCCAATGCTACAATAAAGTGCAATATTAAGCCCAATCTAATTACCAAAGCCTAAGACTAAGGCCTAAAATCCAATAGAAATAAAGCCCAAACCATAAGGGCCCATTAATGATGTGTAGGTCTAGTTATTCAGCCCAATGCTAAAATTCGAAGCCTAAAGCCCAAGACACAATACTCGTGCCCCAATTTTCAATGTCCAAGCCCAAATATATGAGGTCTTTAGATCCAATGTTCAAAGCATCAGGGACCAATGCGGCAACATGCCTTTAGATGGTAGATAGTCTTTGTGTTTGATCAAGATCATTTCAATGGAAACATGGTTCCTTCAAAGCTGGGACTCAATGAGGAGCTTTATCACTCAATGTTATACTGTGACCAAAATGAAAGGGTCCTATCCTCATAATTTAATGCAGGATGCTTTGAGCCATGATGCAGATCATCATGCTCTAAAGCCTCATAGTGCTTAAGGCTCTGCAGGGATCGTTGCACTCATTTTTGTAGATTTTACATCTTAACTCCCTCAGGTAGCTTTCCTATGCTGGAATTTCTTTAGTGTTTGGTCCTCAACAATGACAACCAGTCATCTGAAACCCTATTTTATTACCAATTTGACAATAAAAGAGAATGAAGAAGTGAAAACTCAAAAGAGTAGGTCAGCTATCTCAAGGCATCCACCAAAGGGATAAGAGCGAAGAAGAAGAACTTGTTAACATGTCAAAGTCTCAAATATAACTCAATCCAATAAGAGAAATGAAAAGACATGAGAATGTTTTAACTCTAAAAATAATTCTACTTGAGCAAGGTGGTCATTAGGACTTGAAAGTTCATTAGATGGGCCTTGGCAAAATAATTATAATATGTGAAAGTGCCCATAAAAAAAAAGAGTTATTTTTGCAATTAGTTGCAAAACCCATTGCAGAAAATTCATTTCCCACAAATTAACAACATTAATTCTGCATGTACGAGAAGAGAATCTAGCTGCCACTTTCCAAAAACAGAGTTCCAACCACCACTTCCCAAAAAATAGAGCAACATGCATCATTTCATTCCACTGAAACCCAAAATTTACAAAAAGAAAAAAAATCTGGATATGAATAGGTACAGGTTAGAGCTTAAATTAGGTGTCAATGCCAAAAATTGCAGTCGGATGCCAAACAACATGAAGAAATGGGTTTCTAAAAATAATACAAACACAAACAAATTGTTATATTTATTAGATTAAATATTTAGCCTTAACAAACACCCCATTAAAAATCATAAACACCTAAAAAAAAACCCTAAACTATAAAATCAAAAATATTTTGAGAGAGAAAGAGATTTACCAGTCAGCTAATGGTGACCAAACATGGATCTACCGATAGTAGTATATGCCTTCTCCGCAATCAGTCAAACAGTAGCGGAGACCTAAAAAATTTTAGGGTTAGAGTTTTGGAGAGGGTTAGGGTTTCAAAGAGGGTCATCCATGGCGGTATTAGGGTTTGAGTGTGGGTGTCAGGCAGTGAGCTTGTTGGGTGTGATTGTGGGCTAGAGTGTTAGTTTTTTTAAATTAGGAAATAAGACATTTTTATATAAAAAACTGAACATGACACTTTGAAAGACCACCAACATTTAAGTTGTCCAACAATGACGCTTGGAAAAGTGCCATTATTTAAAATCCAGCGTACAATAATTTTTTTTAAAAAGTCATTATTTAAAAATGCCATTGCTTCTCCTTGTAAAGCGTGAAGGATATACAAGCGTTAATGCTTATTAATTTTAGTGACAAATAACGACATTTTTTTATAAGTGCCAAGAAATAGAGCGCCATTAATTTAGTTTTTTGTAGTAGTGTTTCTATAAAGCTTTGGTTTGATGGTTGATTTCTTGTTCTCTACTTTTTTCTAAGCAAACACTACAAGAAATAACACTTTTAGTCGTGGTCAATAATCGTCGCCATATGTTACAAACCCGTGACTAAAACCAATTGTCACGATCCTATGAAACCATGACCGAGCGTCATAGTAGTAGGCACAGGTAAAGGTATTGGTCACCGTTTTCTACGTGGTCGTGACCATTTGGTTTGTTATTTGTGATGGTCGTAGAAAAACCATGACACAAAGAGAGAAACACTTTGTTTGTTTTCCAGATGATTTGGTCATGGCCAAGTAATCCTCTATGACTAAATTTAGATTTATTGTCATAATCAAGTAAGTGATTGTGACTAAATGTAGACATTGTATTTGTTTTTTCAGATGATTTGGTCACGGTCAAGTAGGTGATCGTGATTAAATGAAGAATTATGGTCACAACCAAGTAAGTAACCGTGACTAAATGTAGAATCATGGTTAGGTTAAGTAATCAGTTGTGACCAAATATAGATTTATTGTCACAGTAAAGTAAGCGACCATGACTAAATGTAAGTACTATGTTGTTGTTTTTTTTTTTTTTTTTTTATGATTTGGTCATGGTCAAGTAAGTGACTGTGACTACATATAGAATTATGGTCACAATCTCTTACGTAAATGTGACTAAAGATAAAATTATGGTGACGGTCAAATAGTTACCGTGACTAAATATAAACCTATAGTCATGACATTTAATGATCGTGACTAAAATTTGTTATATTTAGATAATTAGTCTTTTATAGATTCACATTTTCCAAACCTGTTATATACCTGAACAAACTCATTTTAAACCTGTATATACAATTAAGTATCTAAAACAATTTCAAAATTCAAAATTTAAATGTAGTATAATATATTGTAATCAATTATCCCAAGCTCGTTAAACTAATATATCAATATCTATCATCAAATAACAAAACTATAAGATGATAAAAAACAACAAAAGAGATTCAAATTTAGTTTCACATTCTAACATAATGTAAAAAGTCAACCAACCAAACATCACTAACAGTCATTGAAAGTAAAAAGTAGGAGAATATATCATATGAAGATGTAGCATAATCTCCAAAATTCTACTGCCTTGGTTGAAATTGTTGCATCATCTGCATCATTAGTTCTTGAAGTTGTGCTTACATTTGTCTTTGCATTTCCATCATTTTTCCTTCAAACTCTTCTTTTACTTCTTCTCGTGTCTTTCTTTGAACTTCTATCAACCGCTCTTCAAATGTTTCTTTCACATGTGAGAGTTCTCCAATTGCATTTGTTAACTTTTGTTTTACAGCTACTAGCAACTCTTAAGCATTTTCTAGTTATGTTGCAAGAGTACCTACTGATTGTCTTCTACTAGTAGAACCAAAGACTAAAGTAGGAGTAGGACTAAACTCATACCCTCGAACACGTCCATGCCTCTCTGGATCCATCACTTGGGTATATATCTCATCGATAGATGTATATGCTACAAATGATGTAGAAGTAGAAGAAGATATCTCCTCAGGTTAGGTAAGTAATTGCTGAAATTGATCATGAAATTATAAAAAAACAAAAATAATTGTTAGACTTCTAAAATAATTTTATGTGGTTATGATTGAAATATAAGTATATAAAATTTATTTACTTCATTACCATAATCTCCTTAGAACAATCATCAACAGGCGTCCCCTCATTTGTTGTATGTGTCAAGGCAAACATCTCAATTCTGTTAGGCTCAGTCCGATCTTCCTTCTTTTGTGCCTATTCTTACAAGTGAAACAATTTAGTTATTTTTTATGAATTATCTATATACAAACAAATCTTATAATAATAAAATTTAAATCTGTTCATATCGAATTTGGGCATAAATTTTTGACCCTGATGTATGTTTTATCACTTGCTTTGCCTTATTTGGCTTTGTTTTTTTTTCTTTTTTTTTTCTGATATATCCTACATCAAATAAAAAATAACATGTCACTTATATAGATACTAGAAACTTAATAAAAGTTACTATATATGATTTATTAGGTTAAATATAACTAATAAACATTATCTTATGTCAAGATGAGTATCACAACATATGCTATCAAGAAAAGATCATTATGTTTACCTGTTCCTCAAGCATGCCCCAAAAATGGATGAGCCACCCCCACTCATCGTTCGATAAGTGTGGAGGTTGATGACACAATCTTTCCTCATTTGTATCATAAGGGGTATAATATTTGGCCTTCATTTTGTTCCTATAACTTCTGAATAAATTTCCACAACAACTAAGAATATAACTCTTGCATGCTTCATTTACTTCCTATTTCTCCTGTATTTCATTAAAATATCATGTATAAATAAAACTTATCATTTTTAAACAAACATTAGAATGTAGATGAATAGTAATTGATATATACCAATACTAAAGCCCAAATCTTTTCCTTTGCATTGTCACTAACAGGATTTCAATCTTAAACTTGGATAGGTACATTATGTTGAGATCGAACCAATGTCCCCATATAACTTGAGAGTCTTTCCCCTTTTCCATCATAAACAACTTGTCCTTTGTTATTAAATCTTGCAAATTTCTTTTCCCCGAGTTTTATGCTGAGTAAATCTAAGTTACGTGTTGGCCCACATGTCCTTTTTTTGGTAGAGGAAGAACCTTTTAAAAGCAATAATGAGATTATAAGAAACACAATTTATTTATCTTATATAAAGTTAAACATTAAATTTTTTTCATCACAAAAATGAATTATATGTAAACATATTTATCATATATAAGGTGAAATGGAATTTTCTTAATCATACTAATAGTGGAAGGATTTGAAGAATCGGAAGGACCAGAACCACTAGGAGTAGTAGTCATAGGTGGTTGTATGTTTGAGAGTTGTTGTAAATTCTCTAATTTATCTTCTGCAGCCACTATCTGCATTCTTCCTCTTCGAAGTGACATTTCTTGCGTAAATACTTGTTTTTTCGCACCATGATAGATATGTATCATGAGTTATTTGAAGCCAAATAAATATAAGATTAATTAAATGAGAATATACCCCTCGATAGGATACATCCATCAATATTGCACTGGTCCAACAATCCTCGCTTCATTTGCAAGATGGATAGGTAAATGCACCATAACATCAAAAAATGATGGAGGAAATATTCTTTCCAATTTGCAAAGTGTGACTATTATGTCATTCTTGAGGTGCTCTAATTAATTAGTCTTTAACACTCTGGAGCATAATTGTTTGAAAAAACTACATAACTCTACCATAACAGCACAAACATTCTTATGTAGTACTCCACGAATTGCAAGTGGAAAAAGTTGTTGCATGAGAATATGACAATTATGAGACTTCAATCCAAAAATCTTTCTTTCATTCACTTGTACACACGGAGAGATGTTAGAAGCATAACCATCTGGGACCTTCACTTATTTAAAAAATTTACAGAATTCTTTTTTTTTTTTTTCATTTGAAGTTAGTGAATAGCATGCAACATGCAATGTAACTCTATTCCCTCTTTGTATGGGGTGAAATTGATCTATAATGCCCATAACTTGTAAGTCAAGACGACTATTCAAGTTGTCCTTTGATTTACCCTCCATACTCAATAAGGTGACAACTATAATATCACATATATTCTTTTCAATATGCATTACATCTAAATTATGATGCAAAATAAGGATTTTCCATATGGCAATTGGAAAAAAATGTTTTTTTTTCTTCTAGTTGTGCTCAAGTTTAACATGTTCTTTTTTTTTTTTTTTTTGCCAACATCTTGTTTTTTGATGTCTTTCCCAAAGTAATATGTTCCATTCCGTCTAGTTGATGTAGAACATCTTCCCTAGACAATTCTTTGGGTGCTTCTCTATGCTCCTCATTTCCATTAAAAGACCTTTTATCACGTCGAAATCTATGATTAGTTGGCAAAAATCGATGATGACCCATGTAACACCATTTCCATCCATTTTGTAATCGATATGAGCAATTATCCTTATCAAGCAAATTGCCCTTTAGTGCTTCAACCTGAAAGATTTGCATATGCAGGAAAATAATTTATAGTCTATAATATAGCTGCATGCATACAAAAATTTTGTTTTGTTGAAGCATCATATGTTTCAACCTTAACCCCCGATAAATCATTCAACTCATCTATCAATGGTTGCAAGTATATGTCAATGTCATTCCAAGGTGCAGTTGGACCATGAATAAATAGTGACAACATGAAGAATGTTTGCTTCATACACATCCAAGGTGGTAAGTTATGTGGAATAAGAACCACGGGCCACATGTTATAGGAAATTGACATATTTCCAAAAGGATTGAACCCATCACTTTCCAAACCAAGCCTAACATTTTGAGGTTCTAGTGCAAATGAAAGGTGTACCTCATCAAAGTTTTTCCAAGCTAAAGAGTCCATCGGATGCTTCATTATCTCACCTCTCATGTGATCATCAACATGCCCTTTCATGTGAGAAGCCGTCTTAGATGACATATATAGCCTTTGAAGTCTTGGTCTTGGAGGAAAATAACGCAAGACCTTAACAGGAATTTTCATTTTCTTTGATGACTTATTGAACTCATTTGTAGAATGAACATCATTTGCATATTTTTACAACTTATATGTTTTCAATATATGATAAAAGAGACATTTGTCATGCAAGGATACTTGAACGGGTTATCTGGGGTTTCCTAATTTGAAAATGAGTAAATTTGAATGAGGAGGATGCTAACATTAAATTGAATATTATAATGAATAGGAAAGAAAAAATAAAAACAAAAACACTTATAAAAGAAAATTTAAATAAAAATTGAAAAGGTAATCAAAATTAGTGAGGATGGAAGAAATGAATATATAAACTTAAACAAACATCAAGTTATATTATTATTTGGAAGTATAAGAGAACTTAGAATTTTACAATTAAAAACTAAGGTTGTAATTGGACATAAATACTGTGCTAAAATATGTCTCAATTCAGGTCATAAAACCAGATTTTCATAATGATTCTTAAATAACATATCTTTCTAACAATTTCACTCCTATAGTATACACTATTTTGCTTTAAGACTAGACTCGTCTCTTTCATATGATAAATATTGTGCTAAAATAAACTATCAATTTAAGGATGAAAAAAAAAAAAAGTTGAAGTTAGAATGGAAGAAATGGTAAGAGTATTATGATAAATAGAGTTGACTAACCATTGCCTCTAAATTATTTATGCTTTGACCTATCAAAGCTAAAATTAAAAAAATCCAAAATTTTTAATATAATTTCCATATATACTTAATTCTTAAGTTTCCCATAAAAATTTACTAAATATTCATATATTTACAAAATCAAATTTGATATTTAACTATTAAAATTATTTATATCTTTTACTTGTTATAAAAAACATTTGATATTAAGTTGTAAGGGGCACAAAAACCTTCCATGTGGTAAAAAATAAATTAGTTCACTGAAGGCATAGCCTCACAGCACATGCACATGTGAATGGTTTTATGTAATGGGAAAGAATTAGTTGAACCGTATACTTGCAGGCAATTTGTGTCGCACACAGCAGTTGATCCATGATTACCATCATCTCCGGCTTTAACCAATCTTGGAAGGAGATTTTTGAAATACATATTCCAAACCTTATTGTTTAGATTGACTGAATCAACACAAGGATGCAAAACCTATTTGCAAATCAGAAAAATTGGAATCAGTTAATGAACCAATAACTAGGCACAAATGTCAATAAAAATTGTCATCTTAAGCTCTTCTGAGATAGGAAGGCTTATTGTGTTTGGAAACGAAAGCTGACATACCACTTGTTGAGAAAACTGAAGCTCTAGTATCACTTGTTGGAAAAATTACAATACCAAACACACTAAGAAAAATAAAGTAAATTGAATAAAACAAGTACATGGTTCCATCTAATTTACTAATTAATAAATTTTAAAAATAAAAACTCAATCTTTCTTAACCTTTCTTTACCCAAAACTCAATACCCTTTATGCATCTCTCTCTTCACTCTTTGCTCTTTTTTTACTCTTTTTTTTCTTTCTAAAAATTCTATGTAAAACCATATATTTATAGAGTTCTATGAGCTAACCCTTAATCAATAGTTTTCTAATCCTAGTCAAACTAAAAATGTAATGTACCCAAACACAAACTCTAAAAATATTAAAAATAAAAAATAAATATATAGTTTGAGTCAAATACCAATAGCTTTCATCTTAACTCAAATTCTCTCAATTTTATGCAATTAATAAGAATAAACTTATGTCAAATACAACCTCTTGTCAAACTTGACTCAAGAAGTCATCTTTGCCTTCTTCATAACTTTATTACTTTTGCAATTGGTCTCATCTTTGTGTTAAGGAGTACTCTTAACTGAAAACGGAGTCCTGATAATTTTGGTGTGAAGACTCTTCATGACATGATTTCATGTACCTTCATAACTTTACCTAAAATTGTCTTCCTAATCAAGGTATATAAAATTTTCAACTTTTCTTCTTCATAGCTATCAAAGCACCTTTATTAATATTCATAATACTATTTTTTTTTGTAGAAAAATCATAGCTCAAAATGTCCAAAGCTCTCAAAGAGATTGAACTCCTCAATTTAGGAACATGCTTACCATTACTCAATGTCCTTACAATACCATTAAATATCTTCACTTTCACCTTCATGGTACTAATCTGAATGGCTTTAGAGCTTGAATCATTACCCATTAGAAAAATACTAGCATCACATTCTTTATAGGTATCAAGTCACTCCTTACATGGGCATATATGAAAAGAACATCCAAAGTCCAAATCCAATAGTCAACAAAATTTTCATGAACTATAATAGAAAAAAAATCTTCTTCCTTATTAAATTCTTCATCAATAATGTTAGTAAAATTTGTCTTAGAATTAAAGATTTTGCTTTGTTTCTAGGCACTTTGTCAATTCTTCATAATACCTTCTGATACATCCCTTTTTGTTGCAATAGTAACATTTCACATCTCTCTAGAAATGTGATTGGGGACAACCATATCTATTATTACAATATCTCCTTTGTGATTTACTCCTGTCATGATGTCATTCAAAATTAATCACAAAAGTTTGTCCAATATAAGACGAACTACTTGGGTGCTTAATATTTTGTCTTTGGATGAGCACTGGACACATCATCTATAATCAATGTCTTCTTTTCAATTAAAAACATAGTCACTTGATTTTGGTGGGGATGCCAATAAAATTTATTAATAAACCTCATAAATCCAAACTCCAAGTTTCTTAACCTCTCTCTACCTAAAACCTCCTGTACTTGTCTCTGTGTGTAGTCCTTGCTTATTATTATTATTATTATTATTTATGCTTTTCTCTAGAAATCCCATGTAAAACCCTTATATTTATAGAGTTGTATGCCTAACCCTAAACTTATAGTTTCTTAATCCTAATCAAAATAAAGAATGTAATTTACTCAAATACAAACCCTACATATATTGACTCTCCTAAAAAAAGAATTAAATAATTTGCGTCAAATACCATATTGTACCGAACAAGATGAAATTTTATTTACAGTTTTTAGTTAAAAAAAATATGGGCAAGTTTCATTTGATTAAAGAAAAGCCAAAAGCAAGAGACATGAACCAGAGATAACTGATCATAACTTCAATTTAGGTTTCAATCAGATATTACAAGGTACTAAGCCTATCTTAATTGCGTTGTCGAGATGCTTCAGATTTCACCCACAATTCCAATTTTCCAATTAGTCGCATGCACTGAACCAATATTCTATTATATATCAATTGAGCTACAACAACATATATATTGAAATTTTGGCACACATCAATTGTTAACATGTTCAACAAACAACTTCAAACATTGTTGCTAAATCGAAATTTGAATAATGACTCTCTTGTACATAATATTATTTCACAGGAGCCCTCAACTGACTCCCATCATATTTTGATTTGCAAAGCATTTTTATGTAATACTTCAAAAAATATGTGCATTTTAAGATTTAAAAAAAAAAGCTTTGCATTTCCACTTTATTTTTTGCTACAGTGGTTTCTCCACTCTCCATAATACATTGCCAAACTGTTGTTCAAAGACAATCGCCAAATACCTATTTACCTAAGAAATAGAGAATATACCAAACTATCAAAGAAAACCAAAATATTCACTTCATCTCAAGAGAAAGAATGCTACATAATAGGTCAATTCCATGAAACATGAGCAAGTAATAGGAATGTTACATAAATGAGGATTATAGTGTCTTTCTTGTATTAGTAGCTACCTGAGGGTATTGCAAAGGGCGAAACATTGGCTTAGGTAATTCAGCTGAGAAAAAAGGATGGTCATCTGGACTATTATATCTACCCATCTAACTTGCAAAGAAAAGCCAATTAGAAAAAAAAAAATTGAGATATCAACATTTCTATAGCACTTTTGACATTAGTTAGAAACTAAAAAAATCCTAGGCATGAAACTTTTCAGTTTCCTTGACCATGAACTCAACCAAAGAGCCATGAAACCCATCTGAGGAGAACACATCATGGTCATATGTGTATTCATTGTAACAATATTGAGCTAACCCTTAACAAATGGTTTCGTAATCCTACTCAAACTAAAAAATGTAATGTATTCAAACACAAACTTTACAAATATTGACTTTATTAAAAATAAAAAATAAATAATTTTAGTCAAATACCAACAATAAATACATTGACTCAAATTCTTTCAATCCTATAAAATGAATAAGAATAAACATATGCTAAGTTCAAACATTCATCGAACTTGATGGAGAAATCATATTTTGTCTTCTTCATAACTTCATCACTTTTGCAATTAGTCTCATCTTTATGCTAATGAGTACTCTTAGTTGAAAATGGAGTATTGCTCATCTTAGCGTACTGATTACTACTCAAAAAGTGCTATTTGATAGCTTATAATTAATCCTTTTAAACACTTTTGAGTAGTAGTTAGTGCCTTTTAACCCAATTAGCATGTTAAGGCCCCTTTCAATCAATTCTAATCAAAATGTATAAGTTTTGGTGTTTTTTGTTAGTAATTTGATCACCAAAGCATTAGGTGATTGAGGAGAGTTATATGGAATCCTTGGCAAGCTATGAGGAGCTCAGAGACATGAAGAATTAAAGCCTTGAAGCTCTTTTGCCATAAGCAAGTGGAAATGCAAAGAGGAAGCAAAGAGGATTCAGCCATGGAACATTCTTGATGACAGTCACTACGGCTAATTTTGGAGCACTTCCCGAAGTCCATTTCCTGCATGCTATATGTCATTTGAAAGCTTAGGAAGTCAACAATCCGATGCTTCAAACCGTGTACAATTTGGAGCCGAAATGAGAAAGTTACAG
>JAJJMG010033348.1:67489-97347 GCA_022058835.1 Vitis aestivalis var. linsecomii x Vitis rupestris
TATATTTTTGTTATTTTATTTAATTAAACTAACTTATTTTGGATTAATAATTTGACCAAAAAAATAATTTAATGTTCTGAAACAAAATGTTATCATAATCTACATTTATACTATTTATAAAAGCCTCATGAATTATCATAAACTGAAAATTCCTCTCATGTCTCATTTTCTCAACCTTAATTTTTCATATTTCTTTATTGTTTAATATGCATTATGCTTTTAATTTACAAAGGTTTTTAAAATAATTTATTCACTTAATCTTCTATTTTTATTTTCTTTAAATCTTCTATTTCTTTATTTCAATAATATATACTATTCCGCTTTTGTTATGGATTCTCGACTGGAAAATCTCTCACTCTTAGTTGATGAGGAGGAGGAACTTGCTCTCGATATGGGTGAGGATGGGAGCACTACTCAGTCTTTTGATCTATGTCTCATTGGAAGGTTTCTCACTGATCGGATGATCAATTTTAATGCTATGAAACATCGCCTTGCCAGTGTTTGGAGACCTGGAAAAGGTATCTGTATCAAAGAAATCAACAAACAACTTTTCCTTTTCCAATTTTTCCATATTGTTGATTTGAAGAGAGTTCTTGAGGGAGGTCCATGGACTTTTGACAACCACCTACTCATTCTCCACCATCTAAAACAAGATGCAATTCCAACTGCTATACTTTTATTTCATGTTTTGTTTTGGATTCAAGTATACGATATTCCAGTGGGGTCTATGTCTCTTAATGTTGGTAAGCAACTTGGCAACTTTATTGGAAAATTTGTCGACTACGATATAAATAACAATGCTGGCCTGTGGAGAAATTTCATGCGTATCAGAGTTCTTCTGGATGTGAGGCAGCCATTAAAAAGGTGGAAGAGAATTCGAAAACCTCAGGGGGAGTGGTCCTTGGTTCACTTCAAGTATGAACGGCTGAGCACTTTCTGTTATCTGTGTGGCATGCTAGGGCATTCAGAAAAATTTTGTGATAAGTTTTTCTCTATAACTGATGGTAAGATCAAAAGAGAATGGAGTCCGGATCTTCGTGTTCCAGTGAGAAGAGGTTCTGAATATGGTGGAGAGCGATGGTTGCGGGAAACAATGGAGAATTCTACGCATGCAGACGATTCCGGGTATGGTAATATTGCTATGGGATCAGGATATGGATATGATTTTTCCATTCAAGGAGTAATCAGCTCTGAGTCTGGTGGGATCAAGGATTTTCAAATTGCTAATAGGTTGCCGCAAATATTGCATGGATTACAAACTTTTCCCACGTGCACTACCAAGCCAACTGGTTCCTCTCATGCAGATGGTCACGTGATTACTTCAGGAGGTGATAACATGGGCTTTAAGGAAAATGGGCTGGAGATTGTGGAGGATAAAAAAAGCAAAAGGGCCGAGCTATTTTTTTTAGGCCATTCAGATAGCATGGCTATTGATCTGGAGAATAGGCCACTGTGAGTCAAGTTGCAGGGGTTGCTAACAAGGTGCTGGAAACAAGCTCCACTATCGACATTTCATTGGCGGGACCTGGTAACCAGGCCTGCCAACAGCCATGATAGGCATTAGTTGGAACTGTCGAGGGCTGGGCAACCCTCGAACAGTTCTAGCTCTATGTGAGATCAACAAATCTCGCAAGCCTGATTTTATTTTTCTTATTAAAACTCTTGTACATTCAGCATAAGTTGAGAAGTTGAAGTCTAAGCTGGGTTTTGAAGGTGCTTTCTGTGTTGATCGTGTGGGACGTGGAGGGAGTTTGGCTTTTCTTTGGAGGAAGGCAAGGATGTTTTCTTTGTTGAGTTACTCTCAATCACATATAGATATGGAAGTCTCAGAGGAGGATGGTCTTCGATGGAGAGTTACTGGTTTCTATGGTTTCCCGAATAGAAGCCTACAACATTTGTCTTGGAATCTTCTTCGGTCTCTCTATTCTGCTTCCTCTCTTCTATGGTGCTTTTTGGGTGACTTTAATGATATTGTCTGTAATGAAGAAAAAAGAGGCAGTGTCCCACATCCTTCATGGTTAATTAGAGGTTTTTGTGAAGCTCTTTCAGACTATCAACTTCAAGATCTTCCTCTCAAGGGGTATCCTTTCACTTGGGAAAGAGGTCGTGGGTTAAGTCACTGGGTTGAGGAGCGTCTTGATCGGGCTTTAGTAATTGTATCTTGACTTACTCTTTTTTCTAATGCAAAGCTAAATAATTTAGTAGCTCCTATCTCTGATTACTCCCCAATTGAGTTGGTTACGGTGGACAAGTTTTCTTATGTTTATAAACACAGGTTTCGATTTGAGAATGGATGGCTCAAGGAGGATAGACTGGATTTTGTAGTGTCAAATGCATGGAGATCTCATGCTGTGAGCCTGATAGACAAAATTCATACTTGCTCTTTTGCTTTAAAAGAGTGGGGCCGGGAACATGCTTTCAAGTTCAAGCATAAAATATCCCATTATAAAACGTGTATTGAGCAATATAGAGACAAGGATGAGCCTACAGACAGTCAAGTTTTAAAAGCTTATAAAACTGCTTTATCTAATGTTCTTATGCAAGAAGAGTTTTTCTGGAAACAGAGGGCAAAAAGTCATTGGTTGCAGGGGGGAGACATGAATACACGCTATTTTCATACAGTGGCTAGTGCAAGGAAGAGAGCTAATAAAATTAATAAACTGCAGGATGACATGGGGACCTGGTGGGAGGATCAACCTAATCTGTGTCAAGTGGCCTTATCATATTTTAAAACTCTTTTTGCTATGGAAAGAAATATTTCTCTACCGGATTTGAGCTATGTGGACAGTGGGTAACTATGGCTCATAATGCAAACTTGCTATCTCCTTTTTCTTTTGAAGAATTCTCCATTACAGTTCAACAAATGCATCCTAACAAGTCACCAAGACCGGATGGTTTCAATCCTACTTTCTTTCAGCATTTTTGGCCTCTTATTGGCAAGGATATTTTTCATGCTTACTCTTCTTGGTTAAGCAACAATGAGTTTCCAGTTTCTTTAAATGAGACTATCATTGTTTTGATTCCAAAAAATGATAATCCTGTCTCAATGAGGGATCTTCGGCCTATTGCTCTCTGTAATGTCCTTTACAAAATTATAGCAAAGGTTCTGGCCAATCGGTTGAAAGTTTTCCTTCCTATTTTAATTGATGAATCTCAATCAGCTTTTGTTCCTGGTAGGGCTATCACAGACAATGTGGTAGTTGCCTTTGAGCTTATTTATTACATGAAAAGAAAAACTCATGGCAAGGTTGGGGATGTGGCTCTCAAAATTGACATCAGCAAGGCCTATGATAGAATACGTTGGGACTATCTCAAAGCTATAATGTTGAGAATGGGCTTTGATTCTAAGTGGATGGAGTGGATAATGTTGTGTGTCTCTATTGTTTCCTACTCTGTCTTTGTGAATGGTGAGCTGGTTGGGCCATTTTCTCCTAGGCGCAGGCTAAGACAAGGAGACCCTTTGTCGCCATATTTATTTATTATTTGTGCAGAAGGTTTGTCTTCCCTCATTAAGCAGGTAGAGAGGCGGGGTGCTATTCATGGTTGTAGGATTTGTAGAGGTGCTCCTAAGATCTCACATCTTTTATTTGCAGATGATAGTTTCTTTTTCTTTAGAGCTGATGCAGTAGAGAGTTCAACCATGCACACTATTTTTGCTAAGTATGAATCTGATTCGGGGCAAGCTATTAATTTTCAAAAATCAAGTATCTTTTTTAGCAGAAATGTCTCCTCTTTGGATAGAGATTTTATCTCTAATATTCTTGGTGTTTCCACTCCTCTTAACACTGGAAGATATCTTAGGCTTCCCCCTTTGATTGGCAAGAGTAAAAGAGTTATGTTTGGTTTTCTCCGTGATAGATTGTGGCGGCGTTTACAAGGGTGGCAAAGTAAGTTGCTCTCTCAGGCAAGTAAGGAAATCTTGATCAAGACAGTTGGTCAGGCTATTCCTTCATATTGTATGAGCACTTTTTTATTGCTTATTTCTCTAAGTGAAGAGCTACAAAAAATGATGAACTCTTTCTGGTGGGGCTCGAAGTCTGATGGAAGAAGGCGTATTAATTGGCTTAGTTGGGATAAATTATGCCTTCAGAAAAAAGAAGGTGGACTGGGTTTTCATAATCTCCGTGATTTCAACCTAGCCATGCTAGGCAAACAAGGGTGGAACTTGATCACTAAACCAGATTCTCTTATTGCTAGACTCCTCAAAGCTAGATATTACCGTTCTGGGGATTTTCTTTCAGCCCGTCTAGGCCATAATCCAAGTTTTACTTGGAAAGGGATATGGAGTTCTCGAGCTATTCTCTTAAAGGGTAGTAGGTGGAGAATTGGAGATGGTTGTAGTATTGATGTGTGGAACAACCCTTGGCTTAGGGATATGAAAAACTTTAAAGTTGAAACTCCTATTATTCATGACTTAGCTCACTTAAAACTTCATGATCTCTGGATCCACGACCGTAAGGAGTGGGATGTGGAATTACTTGGGGAGATATTTTCACCTAGGGATGCTCAAGCCATTGCTAGTATTCCTTTAATCTCGAAGTCTCCACCTGATTCGCTCATTTGGCATTGGGACAATCATGGAAACTACACGGTGAAATCAGGGTATCGTATAGCGAGATGGCTTTCCTTATATGGTAATTTGCCTTCACGGCCTGTAGCATGGAATATGCTATGGGATTTTTCTATCCTACCGAAGATAAAATTATGTCTATGGCGTACTTGCAAAGGATGTCTACCTACCAGGTTTGCTTTCTGTGCACAAGGTATGCATGTGACCGATACGCGTGTACTCTGTGGAGGACATGAGGAGGATTTAATGCATCTTTTTCTCTCTTGTCCGTTTGCTCTTTCATGTTGGTCATAAGTTGACTTGATTCCCTCAGTTAATGGTGCCTCTTCTTTTCTTGACTGGTTTTTCATGCTCCTCACTAATGTTGATAAAGAAGTGGTGGGGCGTGTTGGGTCTATCATTTGGGGTATATGGAGGCAGAGAAACTCCTTGTTATGGAATAATAGTGCCTCATTTCTTACTCAAACAGTCTCTGCTAGCTTATAATTCCTAAAAGATTGGTTAGATGCAAGATTGGGTTCTAATCAAAAGCTTTCTAATGGAAATGCCAACACTCAGGTCAAATGGAGTAAACCTTCCTCGGGAATGTTGAAATGTAATATGGATGCATCGATTTTCTCAGAACATCAAACCATCAGGCTGGGTGTGATTCTACGAAATGAATTCGGCTTTGTTGTTGGTTGCTACTCTAAGGTTGTTAATGGTGTGAGTTCTCCTAAGGAGGCTGAAGCTTTGGGGTTACGTGAAGCTGGAAGATGGCTATTGGAGCTGCGTGTTTCAAATGTTATAGTAGAATTGGATGCTAAAGGTGTTTATGATGCATTTTACTCTAAAGCTCTTGATAGGTCTGAATTTGGCATGCTTATTCAAGACTGTAGATCTCTATTTCTAGATCAAAGTTTTACTCTATGTCATGTGAAAAGGCAAGCTAATGCTGCTACCAATGCTCTTGCAAAAGCAGCAAGCTCTTTTGAAAGTCCAAGTTTTTGGCGGGATGTTCCACCTCTATTAGGAGCTATCTTAGCCTCTGATGTTTCTATTTCTTCTCATTAATAAGATCTATCATTATTTCAAAAATAATAATAATAATAATATATACTATTCCTTTTTTTTTTTTTATGAAATTAAATAATTCATTTATTAAATCTTGTTTTTCTATATTTCTTTATTATTTAATATTTTCTTATACCTTTTTATAAAAAATTTAATAATTTATTTAGTAAAAAAATTTCTTAATATGCCCAATTCATTCTTTTCTTCATATTCCTTTTTTCCATAAATTTTTATAAAAAAATTTAAATAATTTATTTACTAGAAATTCTTATGCATGCGGAAGCTTTAATACAAACAAAGTTCAAGAACACAAAGATAAAACAACCCACATAAAGACACAAGGTTTTAACGTGATTTAACCAACCATGCCTACAACCATATATGAGAAAAAATCATTCCTCTATACTATATGGAATATTATAGAGGATAGAATTAGACACAACTATTGGATTTTCAAAACATCTCATATTTCCCATTCCTTTGTGTCCACAACTTGAACCATGAGCCCCCTCAATCCACCGAGTATTTCTTATTTTTCCTCACATCTTTATCCACTTCATATAATATCTATAATCCCATCTCCATCTCAACCTTTTCCCTTATAACCTAGAATATTCCTAATAACTTTCTTTATACTATAATAAAATATAATATTACAATGAAATATCAACTTAGAAAATATTTTATATAATTTTTTTATGTAAAAGGAATCTATACTAATTAGGAATTTGAGACATTTTCAATAATCTCCACCTTGGATCAAATTCCATCAAGTCACCTAGTATTCGAACTCCACCTTCAACTAAAATTCCTTTTATTCCTCATCTTGTGTGCTCTATAATCTTTTGCTATTCTAGAAACCTTCAATTCGGGTTCTAATACCGGTTTGTTGTGCATGCAAAAGTTTTAATATAAATAAAACAAAGTTAGTTCAAGAGCATAAAGATAAAACAATCCACACAAAAGTACATGAGATTTTAATATAGTTTAGTCAATCATGCCTTCATCTACAGAAAAAAAATAATCATTCCACTATACCATATAAAATATTACAGAGGATGGAACCGGATACAACTTTGGGTTATCGAAACATCTCATTTCCTCACTTCTTATATCCACACCTTGAACCATGAGTCCCCCTCCACCAAGTATTTTGGTTTTTCCTCATATCTCTGTCCATCTCATATAATATTTATAAAGATTTTCCTAACAACTTTCCTTATACTATAAAGAAATATAATATTACAATAAAATATCAACTTAGAAAATATTCTATATAATATTTTTTTATCTAAAAAGAATCTAAACTAATTTGGAATTTGAGACATTTTTCAACATAAATTCCTAATATGTTTCATTCATTATATATATACTATAAATTCCTAATATGTTGTATGCATCTTTCATATTTGTTTAATTTTTTAATATGCATTATTCATTTTTTATAAATTTCCCATAAAGAACAACTTCCCTTACTTTCAACCAAAGAAAAAATAAGTATCTCTTCTCTAGGAATTTTCAATTATGTTCCTTTGGTTACATATATTCACAAGCCCATTTATTTATTTATTTGTTATTATTTTACATAAGCCTAAAATTTATGTATACAATTAAAATCTAAAGCCTAAAATTAAAGCCCTATCATATTTAACTAGCACAAAACTTTATTTTATTAAATAATTAAATTATGCATTTACCCAGACTTAGAGGTTGGGGTGTTACAATGTGGGAAGTTGGTAGAGAGAACGTTTAGAAGCCGAGAAAAATAGGTTCACAAATGATTTCACATTCAAATCAATTTAGGAATTGATTTTTTTTTTTTTTTTTGCAAGTCCATAGGAGAGCAAATCAATTTTACATCGTGTAAACTAATTATGAAAAATCGGTTTGGTGATTGTGAAAGTGGAATGCACGTGGAGCTATTTTCTATAGAGGATAGACTCATTTTTAAACTGGTTTGTGCACTAGAATTGATTTAGAGAATGGTTAAAATACTCTTCAAAGCACTACAATAGCAACTTTAGAGGCTACATTGATTTGGGCATCCAGTTAGCTTTCCAAAGCTGATTCCTACATGACTTTTTGCTAATTGATTTGTACACTTTTATAGATATAAATTGAAACCTTTAGAAGATCTTTAGATTTTCTAGAAGCTTTCAATGCATATTAGCTTAATTTAGGGTTTCCCATGTGTCCTAATCTTTACCTATAAATAAGGGTTAGTTATATGGGAGAAAAACTTTTGGAACTTTTGAACTGTTAGAGAATCTTTTATATTTCTCTCTAATTTTAGGTTTTAATTAGTTGTAATTCAAAATTTCATTTTCTTGTATTTTCTTGGCATTTAAATATGGTGGAATTCTGTGAATTTTCCATGATTAGAGGCTAAGTTCTTTTTCATCTAAAGTAAAATCAAGAAGTAGTGAAAATCTTCAAGAAAGAAGGGTTTTTATTGCTATAATTTTCCTTTACACTCTGTTTTGGTGATCATATAACACTACAAGAAATTCTCTATTTTGCTACAATATTTTTTGGCAAAAAAATGACTTTTGCAACCAAGTTTTTTTTTAATGGTAAAAAAGTTCTTTTAGGGATGAAATTTTTATTTATCGTAAAAAAATCATGTTTAGCCATGTAATATATTTAAGACAAATAAATTTTCATAATATTTTAGTATGAATCTTGTATTCATAATAAAAATAAATAAATATAATTATAATATTAATTTATGGTAAATAATTTTTATAAAATCTTGTCACAAATCTTTATTTATGGAAAATAATTTTTACTAGATGATATAATTTTAGGGTATTGGTTGGCGGAATAAGATAGGATAGGATATGTATATCCTATGATATATACAAATTCTAGGATATGATTTTCAATAGGATATGAAATTTTTGAATATACATATGCTATAAACATGATATTTTAAGGTAGTATATCCAATGAGATATGTTATGCTTTATTATGTTTCTATTTAATTTGTGAAATGAATAAATAAAATAATATGGAATATGTGTTATTTTTAATGTTTAAAATAAAAATTATATCATGTTCCTATATTTTCTATTTAAAAAAAATGAAATTTCCCTTATATTTAACAATATTCATAATTAAAATATTTAAACTTTATATAAAAATCATATTATGTTATTTAATATATAAAAATAATTTATATGTCATATATTAATATTATTTTATAACTATTTTTTTTAGTTTTTCTTTTTTAACCATAAATTTAATTTATAGTAAAAAAAAATTATTTTACAAACTGAGTATATAAAAAAAATAAAAAATAAATTTATAATACATGGGAGATACATATCTCATATTTTAGCATAAAATTAATAAATCTCATATAGAAAGGATAAAAAAAGGAGAATAGATAATTTATCACACTGCTTTTTGTATTCCATATTTGGTTGAATATAGGATAGGATAAGTAAGGAGATAACTTATCATATCTCATCATCAACTAAACTTGAAATGTGATATAATATCCTCTCTCTTATCCTGTTCCATACTATATTTGACCAACCAAACATGACCTTAGTGATTATGCGGTGCCTATTATTATATTAGCGATTATCCTGTGCTCAAATGAGCATAGCAGATTCATTCAAGCCATACCGATACCCATCCCTAAACCTTTCCCATGATAACCCCTTACTGTGGATCCCATTGTGCTCCAAACGAATTATAAAATCCAATTGTAGAAAACGTTGAAATCTGCGACAACTTAAATCTCCAAGCTAGTGTTTGGTTGCTGAGAAGGGATTTGATTTTGATTCCAACGAATACTATGGAATTCAAGTTGCTATTATTGATTTAAGGTTTACATAATTTGAATTTGATTCCATGTAAAGAAACACAATCTCATTGCACTCTACATTTTTTGTGTTCTGGTTTTGCTCCTGACATTCTCGATGGTTCAACTGGTGCCAGACCATGACTAAAATGGCTAATACTGCAACAAACTAAGTGGAAAAGTTTCAAAACCTGACTTGCTTATGTTATTTAAATTCATATTATCTTGAATTTTGAGATGTCTTTGTAGAGTTATAGATCCAAAAATTGGTGATCAAATTCGATAAAATGTAGAGAGATAAGGGATCATTATGGGTTTGATCTGTTTGTTTGCCGAGGAAAATGAAAGGAAAAGAAATCAATTATTTCTTCTACTCCGTTTGGTCATGCAAAAAATGTAACTTACGAAAGTTGTTGTCATTAATTATTTTTGGTTGGTTTCTAAGGTGTAAGAAAAGAAACAAATATTAATTCAATTTCTTATCAAACAATCCATATTCCTCGTTTTATGTTCTCTATAGTTGAAGAAAGGTAACAAAAAAGTAAAGACAGGAAACTAAAAATTTTAATTCTGAAAATGTTCAATCTAAGTTGAGGTGAATTCTTTGTTTTAATAAACAAAGCCAATAGGAAAATTAAGATTTCAAAGTTGTTTTTTGTTTCTTACCCTCTCCTCCTTTCCAGTTTCCATTGTTTTTTAACAATCAAAAGTAGTATTAATTTTAAACTTTATTCATTTGTTCCTTTGGAGCTATAACATCCTTTGGATTGTGAAAGATTACAAATGTTAAAGACATAATTGCTACTAAACTTTAATATATATATTCTGATTCTCTTGCTGTTTTAGATGACATTGTTTACTATGGTCCCTAGCTTTTGATTTATCAGCTACATAACATAGAAGAAAACTTGAATTTCTATACATGTTTTGATCATTATTATGTGTTTGTTTGGTCTGACATTGTTAATTTGTCTACTAAGTAAATTAAGATTTATTATGTTCCATTTGGTTTCTAAAAAGATATAAGGAATGAGAGTGAAAAATTCAAGGCTTGCGGCTATTTGCATTTGAGATGAGAGAAAATGCAAGTTAGATCTTTCTTTGAGTTTCTTCAATTTTCTCCATGTTAAAAAGAAGTGGTTCAGTTGCATTTTTTTATTTTTATTTGGTTAATAGTCTATTGAATTGTTGAGACTTCAAGGCTACCTTTAAATCTACTACTATTAGACTTCATTTTCTAGTTTAAATATTCAATTATCACAATTTTTTATTTTTATTTTTATCCTACTTAAATCATGTTCAGTGGAAGAATTGAGAGAGTTAAGAAAGTTGAAAACTATTGTCATGGAGGAGAAATGTCTTGGTTAGAATGATATGGTCGCTTGTCCAAAACCGAGGCAACTAATAATGTATGCCCTATTCATGAATAGTTTCCCTAACTTAAACTATGTTAGGAATTACAATTTTTTACCCAGTTATCAAAACATGATTAAGAACTAAACTTTTGTTCTCCAACTCTTTTGACTTTCTATGGTTGAAGAATGTCAATTCAAAATTCATAAGGTTATTCTATGAACAAGGGCAATTCTGTTGAAACAAATAAAACATCAGGGTAATCCTAAAGATGATTTTGTTCCATGTTCCCTAGATTTGGGAACTAGTGCTACAAGGACTTGTATTTTTGCGTGCGAGGCAAATGACATTTGGATTCACTAAAATAGGACTAGACAACTGTGGGTTTTGTTGTTAAATATTTCAGGGTTGCGGTGGGTTTGTCTCAAGTCAACTAGATAGCTTCTATTGAGCTAAAAACTATGAGGCTTGGATACGCCAAGGAGGAAGGTTTAGTGAATGGCTTCCCTATGCTTGCTTTGGTTTATTTGGAAAGAGTATACCAACTTGAACTTTTTTAATGAAGAAAAACATTCATATCAAAAGCTGAAGGAGACCCTTATTAAGTCCTTTTTAGGGTGTCTAAGGTCTCATTAGTGGCTGCATTTTTGTACAATGTTGGACTTTATAGATGGTCTAAATTGCGAACAAAAGAGCATTGGTTTGTTGTTTTACGAAAGGATGTGTGTTTTCTTTTTTCTATTGTGCCTCTTGTATATCCTCTATACACAGAGTGTCTTTTGTGCCTTATATATGAATTTTTTATTTGCCTATCAACAAAATAAATAACTAATAAAAATCATATGCTTCCAACACAAACACAAGCAATGCTACTAGAAGAGAACACAACTAATACTTACCAACAACTATCATAGCTATTTGGGTTTTGGGTTTCAAAATCAATTAAGAGTGGTACATATCCCTTTTCTGGATGTTGGTAAGGTTGCTTTATGTGAAGTGCACTGGATTCTCTTTGTGGTAGTGGTAGTAGTGTTGTTGGTTTGTAATTGCAAAAGGGGATTTGCAGTAGAGAACTGTACTTGAGTTTGTTCTCACCAGAATCTGGTGTCTTTAAAACTTTCAAACAAATATTATTACATTTCTTACAGCTTCTTTTCTATTACTTATCGGTTTTTAATTTCAATTTTAGTTAACCTATCCTTTCTTGTTGCAAATGAGATCAATTTCTTAATCAAGACTTCCTAACAAAAAGCAAGCAATGTGGAGTTCGTATATGCAAAAGTTGGAGCCGAAATGTCTGATATTACCATAAGCAACGTTTGTTAATGGTGTATTATTTTTATTTTCTCAGATAAAGATTTTGTATCAATTCCTAACTTTTGTTGGAAATTTTGGGAACTTAGTTCCGCTCAAGCACTTAACTTTAATTAGAATTCTTTTTTGTTTATTTTCTTTATTTATTAAAATTACATATTTTTAAACATTTCTTGTTTAACCTCACTAGGGTTTCCTTATATTTATGTTTTCCCTTTGTAAAAGTTACAATTTTTTTTTATGCTTCTCGTTTGATCTAACTTATTAGGAACCTAATTATTTGATGGTCCATGTGCACACTTATTGAGTCCTATTGGAATAATCCTAAATCCTCAATGCTTCCTATCTTCTATACTACATGGTACTATGTCAAAGATTTATGAAAATATAGTATAGTTGTTAGCTAGAGTAAATCTTTTGTGAATGTAGCTTCTTGGTTTAAGTAAACACTTGCTTTTAAATATTAATGAATTTACTTTGCTCTAGACAAGACTTATGGTTTTACATTTGTAGAGGTTTTTGCTAAAACTCTACTACTAGTTTCCACATGATCTTAGGAATAATTTGTTGTTCTAAGGGTATCAAACAGAGGACTAGCCTAAAACACAAAAGCAAAGAATAGAGTGGGGGACTGGAAACTTATTGGTGATAGGCTGAGGTGTGACAATGCACTATCCTTGATATAGATCCACCATCCTCGAAGACGAACTTGGTGCATTAGGATACAACTGGCCTACTTTTAGGATTCAATAGCCAGTGAATCTCGCCTTGGGTACACTCTATAGACAAGACGTGTACAACTCGGGTTCAGAAATATTCTTCTAGATAGATGTATGAATGTAGCAAGGACGGTGATGAACGTGACTAGAGAATTTTGTAGAATGTTGGAAGGCTTAGAAGAATTTTAAAAAATTGGTCTTAGAGAGTTGTGAGGTGACCTGCTCTTATAAGCCACTAACACAATCCCAATGGGACTTTTCCTTGTAACCGGAGCCACTAGCACAGTCCAAATGGGACTTTTCCCAAAGAGTTGGATCCACTAAAATAAAAAAAAATATTTTGAAAAAATTAGTCGAGTTCGTGCATGTACGCAAGGGGAGGGGACGCCTCACGCAAGATGCGTGTACGGACACGACACACATTAAGGAATTTTGGTCCAACTAGCCCAAAGCCCACTCAAATGGGCTTGAGCCCCATGGGCTCGTGAGGCTCTCTTACACCTCTTCACAAGCCCATTAGACTAAGGAAAGTGGGTTAGATAACATACCCACTAAAGATGTTACTATCTTTCCAATGTGGGACAAGTTAAAACACAACTTCAAATTTACACTCTTCCTACATAATCAAGATCAATAAAAATTTAATATTTGAATCTAATTAATTGATGGGACTAGTTATTCACTCTCCCTAGCTAATTTCAAGAATAAGGAATCTTCTAACTTTTAATTATAATATTACGTGGCAATTGAGAGCATGAAACTTTAGGACACCTCAATTTTGAAAAGCAGTTGGTACATGATTTACCATTATTTGATAGATAGTAATATGTGATCCCTAAGTTAATGTCGTGACCCATGGGCAAATACGAATCTCTACAATATAATGTAAATATTCATTTGACTTATAACAAACTATTTTCTTTGGAAAAAAAAAAATTGTTTTAAGTTTAGAAACCAAATTTTGGATAATAATTTAATTAATAAATTATTTGGAATTTGCTTTTATTGTTGTTCAAGAGCATATACGAAGGTACATCTCATGCATGCAATGATTAATTATGCCTTGTTTTTCATGAACTTATTGGCTTTGTTATAGGTTTCCTCCAAATGTCTCATAAACCTAACCAAATCCAGTTTAATATTTTGCTTCTTCAAATATACTTCCATAATCATAGTGGACCAATCCTTTCCTTGAGCACCTATTGGGTCCTTCACCATTATGTCATTGTTACCATACTAGTCTGCCAAGCTGCTCTCCTCTTCTCCAATCTTATACTCCATGTACTCCGACCCTAATTCCTTAGTAGAATTGTCGAAACACGCATCTGCTGCCCACACAAGTTCATGTGACACCACGTGCATCAATGTTGAACCTAGCCTAAGAAATAGCGAGTGCTTGAGTGCGGCGCCATGAACTCCCATCATGGCATGGCTTGAGTTGATCAATACGTAAGCTTCTCGTAGAGAGGTTGTAGGGGTGGGGTGGAAAAGGGTGACGTGGAAGCCAACCTCATGTGTTTCATTGTTTGGGTCACCCTGGTTCAAGATGTGCTACCCAACGCCTCCGCTTCAAGTCACCAACACGAGGTGTGGCCAGGTTTTCTGCTTAGAGATGTTGGGATTAGGAGAAGGGTAATTTTGGGCATAGGTTGCATTTAGGAAACCTTGAAAATGGGTGAGATTTAATAAGTTGGGCATTAGTGTGGGGTCTATAGTCATGAAACTGTAATGACTGGGTATTTTAGGCCACGTTAGAATTTCAAGTTTGAAAAGTCTTCTATAGGACGATAGTTGAAAAGTTGAAAAAAAAAATAATAATTGGAGAATACTTGTCAATTTTGGATTGGTAGAATTCAAAATATTTTATTGGTCAATTAAGCGAGTTGAATTTTTTATGCCATGTCAAATTTATGGTATAAAATTTCTTAGGATCATAGAAATTGAAAATTTCCGAAAATGAAAAGCAAAAAAAAAATGAAAACGAAAAACGAAAAATGAATTAATTAAAATTAATTAGAACTAATTAAGTAAAAAAATTAAATTAAATTGCTTAATAATAAATTAGAGAAAATTAAAATTTTTGGGATGGTGTTTGATAATTTATTTTGTGTGTTGTTTTTTTAAAAAAAAAAAATAAGAAAAGAAAATGAAATGAATTGAGAAAATAAAAACCCAAATTAATTTAATATATGAGTGTGTGTGTGTAAGTGGAGTGCATTATGCAAAGGCATTTTAAAAGAATAAAAGAAAAAAAAAGAACAAAAAAGTTACAGAAGGGTGGGGAGTGTCGGGGACTATGAGAGAGAGAAAGAGCCATCCACCTTTGGTTAGTCGTTTCAATGGCCAAACGAACTCCTTTTTGCGTGAAATTTTAAGGGGAAGTTCTACTCGATGCAAGGAACATTCCTACGGTGGGAAATTTCATTTTCAATGGTTGGATTGTTAAATCTATGGCAGAGAGACTTAACCCTAAAACTTTTATTTAATGCATTTTTCTTTTAAAAAATTATAAATCTTGTTGTTGGAAGGTAAATAGGCAATATTTATGGTGTGAGAAAGTTTATTGGGTGATTTAGGAATTTTCCTTGGGATTTTTGTGTGATAATGGAAGTGTTTAATTGTGGAAAATAATTATATTTGATTGTTAGAATCATTGGGATTGTTAAGAAGTAATGGAATGTTGGTGGAAATTATGCTTAATTGATATTTGAATTATTAGAAATTTATTTGGTTGTTTTTGGTAATTTTATTGTGGAAAAATAATTATATTTGATTATTGGAATTATTGGGGTTGTTGGAAAATTATGAAATTTTGGTATAATTGTAATTTTAATGATATTTGGACTAAATGGAATTTTATTTGATGTTTGTGATATTTGTGAATGAGGATAATTAACCTCATTGCATTTCATTTGCATCATAGTTGTGTGAAAGAAAATAAAAATAATGAAAAATGCATGAAATGGAAAAAGAAAGAAAGAAATAAAATAGTAATGAAAAGTAAAGGCTTGTGTGAGTTGAATTAAGAAGAGAGTGAGATCCCTAGGGTGAAATACCCACAAATCTACCTTGGGAAGACTTTGAATGGGGAGTGTATTTGGGTACGAATACGTATCCTTCGGTGAAAGCCTGAGAACAACAGTGCATTGTATGACTGTGTGTCACATATCCACATGCATTTTATTTAATTGTTGAAAACTGTTGAATTGTTATAATTATAGAAATTAAAATGTTTGGGTTGATCAATTATGGTGCAATGTTTATTTTGTGTTCACTTGAACCTTAGTAATCCTAATTAACCTCTTGGGTGTAAGGCAACCTACTGAGCAATATAGAATGCTCACCCCTTTCTTTTTAAATCTTTTTAGATGCATATGTAATTCTTGTTGATCAGTAAATGGGATAGAGAGGGCTTTAGGATGCCCCAGGAGATTTTGGAGCAATCTAGTGGATTGTAGTGCATTTGTTATGTTAGTTTATTTGGAACTTGTATTGGCAAACTTTGAAACTATATATTTGTAATAAGACTTTATTTTGATTAATTTTCTCAACTGTGAACTCTTATTTCTAGACTTTAATGATAATTATTATATCTTGTTGTTCTTGAGTAGTGGTTGGTATATTGATAAATTGGAATGTTAGTTGGAGGGAGCTCTAGTGTGATTTATGTTTAGAAAAAAAAATCAGAGCGTTTTGGTTGACTGCCAGCGTGGATTAGGAGGAACCCTTAGGGTCAGACCTTTGACCCAGGTTCATGGGCCAAATTCTGGGTCGCCCAGAATTTGGATCATGGCAACGTGGTATCAGAGCCAAGGTTGCAATAATACATTGGGGCTAGTGCTTGTGTGTGTTTATGATTTGTTGTATGTATTTAGTTAATGAGTTGATTATTAATTAAATTATTTAATTTCTTATTCTTGATGTTTGAAAAGTCTTGTTATGGTGTTTGTTGATGATAGTAAGAAGCATTATGATGTTAATTATGTTGAATTATGTATTATGATTGTATGAAAGTGAAAGTTTTTAATAGTTGATGAAGTTTCTAAATTGTTATATGTGAATTTATTTTGCTCAACTTGGAAGTGTGGTTGGATTAGGGCTTGTTGGAATTGAAATGGCAGGAAGGCCAAGAAAATGAATAACTTAAAAAGATGAGGAGTTAAAGTTGGTAAGACAAGAGCTTCGGGAATTAAGAAGGGAATTACGGGAGACCACTCAATTAATGAGAGGCCAAGGTTCCAAAAGGTCAGGAGGTACCCAAGGCTAAGAGGATTCGGACCACTCTTAGAGGAGAAGCCACTTTGCTAAGCCAGTAATGAGCCAGATAAAGGCAATGAAGAGGTTTATGGTGATGCAACCTCCATCTTTTAATGGAAAGCCCAATGTAGAAGCAACGGAACATTGGTTGAGGAGAATGAAGAGAATTATAGTGGGATTGGACATATCTGAGGAAAAAATGGTAAGTTTGGCAACATACATGCTAGTAGACAAAGCAGATATTTGGTGGGAGACAATGAAGAGGGTATACGACACTGAGGTGATGACTTGGGAGGAATTTGAAAGAATCTTCCTAGGAAAATATTTTGGAGAGGTGACTAAGCATGCCAAGAGAATTGAATTTGAGCACCTCATCCAAGAAACTATGTCAATATTGGAATATGAATCTCGTTTTTCGGAGATGTCTAGATTTGCCATGGGGATGATTAGTGAGGAATGAGAGAAGGCTAGGAGATTCCAGCAAGGGTTGAGGCCTGCTGTCAGAAATAGATTGGTCCCACTAGCTATAAAGGGCTATTTTGAGTTGGTTAAAAGAGCTTTATTGGTGGAACAAGACATAGAGGACACTAATCAAATCTGGGAACAAATTGGAGATAAAAAAGGGAAACAAAAAGAGGAGAAAAGTTCCTAGAGGAGATCCTAGAGCCAGCAGCAGAGACAGAGAGGTCAGAAATTTGAAGGGCATTATTCGTTCTATGTAGGAGGTGAGCAAAGTGCTTAAAGGGCTACTGTTAGAGTATGTTATGGTTGTGGGGCATAAGATCACTTATGGAGGGCTTGCCCATTAAGGAACGCACAACAGACTCAATTTTAGCTTCAAAGAGGCTCCCAAGAGCATCCAACATTACCTTTCCAGTCCCCTCAGTTTCACACACCCTACTACCAAATGTCGTAGTTACTCCCAGCAGTGTAGGGAGCCCGAACAACCACTATGAGTAGTCAGACTCGATCTTCTTAAGGGTCAAGTGCTAGAGGTAAAGGGAGGTAGGCAACATGTAGAGTTTTTGCCTTGACCCCAACAAAGCTAAATAATGACTCATTTTTGGTGGAAGGTATGGTTTTGGTCTATAATACTTGGGTGTGTGTTTTGTTTGATACTAGTGTAACTCATTCTTTTATTTCTACATCTTATGTTAATGCATTGGGGTTGAAAATGGAAAACGTACAAAATTTGTTACTTATCAAGTCCCCTATGGGTACTAATTCTAGAGTTGATAGAATATGCGAGGGGTACGTTATTACCTTAGCCGATAGAGCACTTAAGGTGGATTTGAGGATTTTGGATATGACTGGGTATGATGTTATCTTAGGAATGGATTGGCTGACAATGTATAAAACACTTACTGATTATCATCGTCGTAGGATAATATTTTGTCTGCTAGATGGATTTGAGGTTTGCTTTGTTGAGGAGAGGGGTGTTAGTTTGCCTTTTTCGTAGTCTGATCTATGCTATCAGTATGTGTTGAGAAAGGGATCAATAAATTTCCTAACTTACCTTTGTACTAAGGAGAAAGCCCAGAAGGACATTACATAAATTCTAGTGGTGAGGAAATTTCAAGATGTATTTCCAGATAAGCTACCAGGTACCACCACATAGAGTGTTTGATTTCTCTATTGAAGTAAATCCAGGAACAGATCTTATTTCAGTATCCCCCTATAGGATTACCCCTCTTGAGTTGAAGGAATTGAAAACTCAGTTGGAGGAATTGTTGAGTAAGGGTTTTATTCATCCAAGTACATCATCATGGAGAGCCCCAATGTTGCTTGTGAAGAAGAAAGATGGCACGTTAAGGTTGTGTATTGACTATAGGAAGTTGAATAAAGTTACTGTGAAGGATAAGTATCATCTTCCAAATACAGATGACTTGTTCGATCAGTTGAAGGGTACAAAGTATTTTAGTAAGATTGACTTGAGAACTGGGTATCATCAATTGAGGGTTAGAGAAGAAGATGTCCTTAAAACCGCTTTTAGAACGAGATATGGGTATTATAAATTCTTAGTCATGCCTTTAGGTTAACTAATGTCCTTGCTGCTTTCATGGATTTAATGAATAGAATATTTTGTGTTTACGTGGATCGGTTTGTGATTGTCTTTGTGGATGACGTCTTGATTTAATCAAGGAGTTTGGAGGAGCATAAGTAGCATTTGGTGATCACCCTTAAAACTTTAAGAAGACACTAGTTGCATGGAAAGTTGGACAAGAGTGAGTTTTAGCTTACTGAAGTGAATTTCTTAGGCCATGTGGTTTATGTGGCAAGAATAGCAATGGACCATTCCAAGGTGGAATCTGTGTAGGAGTGGCAAAGGCCTACCAATGTATTTGAGGTTAAAAGTTTCTTGGGTTTGGCTAGATATTATAGGAAGTTTGTGGAAGACTTTGATTGGAGCCAAAATATGTACTCTAATGGCACATATTCTATATGATTTGTGCACCAAAAGACATTCAAATCACCCAACTTGACCTAAATCAATGGTAAGGCCCTAGCCATGAGTTTAATTTGTACTTTGGAGACTTATCTTAGGTTCAAAGGAAGAAAATGGTGCAAGTTGAATCACTTTAGATTTTGAAAGATCAAGAAAGGGTTAAATGAGGAAATAAGTGAGTCAAGACTCATTGACCGTAAGGAAAGGCAAGACGAGGATATCATGAGTTTGGAAGATGAGAAATGACCATTATGGAGTAAGAAAGAAGGCAAGCAAACATGGGAAATGAGGAATGAAGCAAGATTCAGTTGCATGGAAATTTAGAACTCAAAAATCTGATGGCATTATATACTCTGATTTTAAGGACAAACTGAGAGAACTTTCTGGAGTATATTGTATACATACTATATATTGTTTCAAAGCTCAGGAAGTCAGGAGTCTAACGCTTCAAACAGTGTGCAAATTGGAGCTGAAATGAAAAAGTTATGGCCATTTGAAGACAACTGCACCAAGTTGGAGGGTCATTTCGAAATGATTTCGAAATTCAACTTATGAATTCGAAATCCACTTCGAAATGACACCAATTTCGAATTCACCCACTACCACTTTGATGTTTCACCTCCTCTACCTCAGGAATTGCATCTATTCAACTTCTGAATTCAAAATCCACTTCGAAATGAAACCAATTTCAAATTCACCCACTACCACTTTGATGTTTCACCTCCTCTACCTCAGGAATTGCATCTAGGGCACTTCATCTACCCTAAGAGGACCCTACAATACTAGAAATCACCATTTTATTATTTTTTAATCATTTTTAGGAAATTATTTTGTAATAAGTGGCCAATGAGAGTGTGCCACATGTTAGGTAATTGATGATATTATATAAACTCTCTCAATTCTAGGTTTAAGGGATATTGGATTTTTTTTCCAACGAGTTTGACATTGAAGGTGAAAGAAGACTAGAACTTTGGTTTGTTTTCTTTTTCTTCTTTATTAAATATATTTTTTTTAGTTTCTTTTGATTCAAATTATGGATTTTTACGCTATTATGGATTGTGAATTGACATCACCCCTATGAGAGGCTAAGAGCCAACTTGGGGCTTGAAGCATGAAAATCTAAGGGCTAGGAAACCTATAAGGACAATGGGTAAATTATTATAACAATGAGATTAATTATTGGTTAGGTGACAATTTATCAATTTTTTTATTCTATCCTTGTGAGTTAGTTTAGGGAATGATACGGTAGGTTATTACCCAATACTAGTGATTCTTGATCATTTGTTATCCTCGTCTTCCCTATCGTTCTTTGCTCCAAAACAAAGTTGTAAGGAGTAGGAAGGGTTAAAAAGGCAAATCTTAAACTAGTAATTAATCTCATTCATCTGATGGTTTTAGGAATCTGTTTTAAAAAGGGAAAAATTAGGTTTTAGATGCAATTTTGAGTTATAGAACTCAACTTGATCGCGAGCGACCAAGGATCCCAAAACCCTAAGATCATATTACTTAAAAGACCGTTGTTTTCTCTAATTTTTATACCCTAGGTTGGATTGTGGAAAACTCCAAAATTGAATCAATCAAATTTAAAATCAATATTCATTTTTTTTTATTAATTTCATTTCTTTTACTTAGTTTCACATTATTCACATATTGTTTTTCACTTTAGGATTTAAACAAAAGCAATTCATTTATTCTAGTATTGACAATTTCCATAAGCCAGTCCTTGAGGACGATACCTAGAATACTACAAAAGTCGTAGTGACTCTTTCTTTAGTTTTTCTTGACCAGGGTTGCTACGTAAAAAGGCTAAGTATTTTGGTACAATAGAAAAGTTCGGTCATACTTCTCTAGAATTGTAGCACTGATGATTCGGTTGACTAGAAAATGAGTGAAGTTTGAATGGAATGAGGAGTATGAGAATGTTTTTTGAGAGTTGAAGTAGAAATTGACCACTGCTCCAGTGTTAACTACTCCTATTAGTGGAGAGTTGTTTACGGTTTATTGTGATGCTTCTACAATGGGGCTAGAGTGCATGCTAATGCAATAAGGCAAGGTGATAGATTATGCCTTAAGGCAATTAAAGTCGCATGAGTGGAACTATCTAACACATGATTTGGAGCTTGCAGCAATGGTGTTTTCCTTTAAGACTTGGAGACACTATTTTTATGGAGAAAAGTTTGAGGTGTACTCTAATCATAAGAGTTTGAAATACATTTTCACTCAAAAGGATTTGAACTTTAAGCAGAAGAGATGGATGAAAACATTGGAAGATTATAATTTTGCTCTTCATTACCATCCTAGAAAGGCGAATGTTGTAGTAGATGCCTTGAGTAGGAAGAATTATGGCTAGTTGTCTATCTTATGGTTGAAAGAGTTTGAGATGCATGCAATTGTTGAGGATTTTGAGCTATGTCTTGGTTGGGAAGGACAGGGTCCATCCTTGTACAGTATATCAACTAGACCAATGATTATCCAAAGAATAATGGGAGGCCTAAGTTCAGATGAGTTTTTAGAAAAAGTTAAAATTTAGTTGGTAGAAGGTGAAGTAGATGAAAATTGGTCTATGCATGTAGATGAGAGTGTGAGATTTAAAGAGAGATTGTGTGTGCCAAGGAATGTGGAGTTGGGGAATGAACTTCTAGCATATGCTCATAGGGCAAAGTATACCATCCACACTGAGAATACCAAAATGTATCAAGACTTAAAGAGACAATTCTAGTGGAATGGGATGACGAGAGACATTGCTCAGTATGTAGCCAACTATCAGACTTGTTAGCAAGTGAAGGTTGAACACTAGAGGCCTGGAGGGTTGTTGCAACCTTTACCTATACCTGAGTGGAAGTGGGATCATATCACTATGGACTTTTTGATAGAGTTGCCAAGAGCTAGAAGCAAGAAAAATGGAGTTTGGGAGATTGTGGACCGTCTTACTAAGTCAGCTCATTTTCTAGCCATGAAGACTACTGGCTCCATGAACTCTCTGGCTAAGTTGTATATACAGGAGATTGTGAGATTGCATGGGATACCTTTGTATATAGTGTCTGATAGGGACCCTAGGTTTACTTCTCAGTTTTGGCAAAATTTATAAAAGGCTATGGTTACCCAATTGAATTTTAGCACCGTTTTTCATCCTCAGACAAATGGTTAGTCAGAAAGAGTGATCCAGATTTTAGAAAACATGCTAAGGGCTTGTGTTTTGGACTTTAGAGGGAATTGGGAATACTACTTACCTTTGGCAGAGTTTGATTATAACAACAGTTACCAATCTAGCATTAGCATGACACCTTATGAAGCACTCTATGGGAGACCTTGTAGATCGCCCTTGTGTTGGATAGAGTTGGGTGAGAGTCGTTTGTTAGGACCTGAGATTGTCCAAGAGAGTATAGAAAACATACAACTCATCAAGGAAAAGCTTAAGACTGCACAAGATAGACAAAAAAGTCATGTAGACCAAAAGAGAAGGCCCTTGGAGTTTGAGGAAGAGGATTGGGTGTTTGTAAAAGTGTCCTTGAAGAGGCATATTTCGATTTAGGAAAAAAAGAAAGTTAGCCCCTAGATTTGTGGAACCATTTCAAATCAATAAGAGAGTTGGCCCAGTGGCATACAAGTTAATATTGCCTCAACAGTTGTCCCACGTACATGATATCTTCCATGTGTCGATGCTAAGGCCCCCAAATCCAATTTGGGTAGTTGACTTGCAAGATGTTCAGATTAGTGAAGATACTTCTTATTTGGAGGAACCTTTGTAAATTTTGGAAGTGACATAGCATAGATTTAGGAACAGGGTGATTCCAGCAGTCAAAGTGTGGTGGCAACATCATGGGATGGAAGAAGCCACTTGGGAACCTGAAAAAGAAATGAGACAAAACTATCCACAACTCTTCTATAATTTTTTAGGTAAGCTCGTTTAAATTTTGAGATGAAGTTTCTTTTAGGGGTAGGATGTAATGACCGGGTATTTTAGGCCACATTAGAATTTCAAGTTTGAAAAGTCTTCTATTGGACGGTGGTTGAAAAATGTTAAAAAAAAAAAAAAAAAAAAAAAAAAAAAAAAAAGTGATTGGAGAACATGTGTCAATTTTGGATTGGCGAAATTCAAAATATTTTATTGGTCAATTAAGTGAGTTGAATTTTTTATGCCACGTTGGCTTTATGGTAGAAAATTTCTTAGGATCATAGAAATTGAAATTTTCAAAAAATGAAAAGCAAAAAAAATAATGAAAAACGAAAAAAAAATGAAAAATGAAATAATTAAAATTAATTAGAACTAATTATTTAAAATTAAATTAATTTTCTTAATAATAAATTAGAGAAAATTAAAATTTTTGGGTTGGTGTTTGATAATTTATTTTGTGTGTTGTTTTAAAAAAATGAATTAAGAAAAGAAAATAAAATGAATTGAGAAAAGAAAAAAACTATATATATATATGTGTGTATGTATGTATGTATGTTTGTTTGTATGTATGTATGTATGTATGTATGTATAAGTGGAGTGTACTGTGCGGTGGTCTTTTAAAAGAATAAAAGAAATAAAAAGAAGAGAACGAGAAAAGTTATAGAATGATGGAGAGTGTCGGCGATTGTGAGAGAGAAAAAGCGTCATCTACCTTTGGCCGACCGTTTCAATAGCCAACGAGCTCCTTTTTGCGTGAAATTTTGAGGAAAAGTTCTACATGATTGTGGAAAATAATTGTGTTTGATTGTTGGAATTATTAGGATTGTTGAGAAATAAGGGAATGTTGGTGGAAATTATGCTTAATTAATATTTGAATTATTGGAAATTTATTTGGTTGTTTTTGGTAATTTTATTGTGGAGAAATAATTATATTTGATTATTGGGGTTTTGGAAAATTATGGAATTTTGGTATAATTGTAATTTTAATGATATTTGAACTAGTTGGAATTTTATTTGATGTTTGTGATATTTGTGAATGAGGATAATTAGCCTAATTGCATTTCATTTGTATCATGGTTGTGTGAAGGAAAATAAAAACTATGAAAAATGCATGAAATGGAAAATAAATAAATAAATAAAATAGTAATGAAAAGTAAAGGCTCATGTGAGGTGAATTAAGAAGGGGGTGAGATTCCTAGGGTGAAAGACCTAAAAATCTACCCCGAAAAGACTCTAAATGAGGAGTGTATTTGGGTACGAACGTGTATCATTCGGTGAAAGCCCGAGAACGATAGTGCATTGTATGATTGTGTGTCACATATCCACATGCATTTTATTTAATTGTTATAATTATAGAAATTAAAATGTTTAGGTTGTTCAATTATGGTGGAATGTTTATTTTGTGTTCACTTGAACCTTAGTAATCTCAATTAACCTCTTGGGTATAAGGCACTCTATTGAGCAATAAGGAATGCTCACCCTTTCCTTTTTAAATCTTTTTAGATGTAGATGTAGCTCATGTTGATTAGCAAATGAGATAGGGAGGGCTTCGGGATGCCTAAGAGATTTTGGATCAGCCTAGTGGATTATAGTGTATTTGTTATGTTGGTTTATTTTGGAACTTGTATTAGCAAACTTTGAAACTATATATTTGTAATGAGACTTTATTATGATTAATTTGCTAAACTATGAACTCTTATTTCTAGACTTTAATGATAATTATACCATCTTGTTGCTCTTAAGTAATGGTTGGTATATTGATAAATTGGAATGTTAGTTGGAGGGAGCTCTAATGTGATTTATGTTTAGAAAAAAAAAATAAAAATTCAGAGCATTTTGGTTGACTGTCGGCATGGATTAAGAGGAACCCTTAAGGTCAAACCTTTGATCTGGGGTCATGGGCCAAATTTGGGTTGCTCGAAATTTGGGTCATGAGAGAAACCATGTGAAATGAGGCCGACATGGGCATAAGGAAAGAATTGTGTGGTGTTGGCTTTTTCCAGGTGCACGATGGGGTGCTTACTAAACATGTGGAGTAAATTTGCATATTTGTTCGCCTACCATTGCCAACAATTGTGGATGACGAGGACGTAGTTTCCATCCGGAAATATGGAATTGAAAGTGATGAAGATAGGGATGAAGCCATTGTTGAAATCATGAAACACATTCCCAGTGTAACCCTCCGTGCTGAAGACAAGGGTTGGGGCACTGTGGTGGACTTGGCATGAGGGGCTAGGTGGCCCTGAGGTGAGGCTCACCTCCTGGATACGGCCCATCATGGAGGTTTCCCTTTTTCGAGGGTAAGATTGGACTTTTTCCACAAGATCTTGGGTGGGTTCCACAAGGAAGAAAGTGGAGGTGGTGGGCTCCAACATGGTTGTCGCGTTGACTATGCACATGCCGTAATGCTGGTGAGAGCGGTCACAACTTATTTGCTTAGCCACTGGGTGTTGTCCCGTGACTTTCACATCCTTATATTTCCCTACTACAACCATTAATAAAATGTGTTTAAGCTCTGGCCCCACAAATCAACCTTTGCCTCTCTCTCAATGTAAACACATAATTCCTTATCTTTTTCGTTTTTAAGGAAGAAATATATACAAATATCAATTTAAAAGAAAATCATAGCTCAAGAAAAACAATTTCATTATCAATTGAAAAAAAAAACACTCTATGATTATTGAACATAATTTTACCTTAAATCTTTTTTTCATGGGTTCTTAAGTTGGTTCTAATATCGACATAATGACCAATGCACATGTAATTAAAAAAGCACCAAGGTAATATTATCATAGGATAATTATGATTCAGAACTAGTTAAAACAGATAATTGAGGTTAAGGACATGAAATATGAAAGACAAAAATACCCTTAAAGGAAATTAGGAAAAGTGTATGTTGGTCGATCTCATTTTTCTTATTCTTTGACTTTTATATATTATTTCTCTTTTCCTGTACTCTTACTTTTTTACTCTCCCATTTTGATCTTCAAGTGTCATATTTATTTGACCTTTTTAATTTCTTTTCTAAAAATATTTTAATATTTTTTAGTTCATTTTTTATTAAAAAAATTGAAAAAGGAAAGCAAAATAGACATATTAATAAATTTTAGTTTTATCTTTTTAATTTTTAATTTTTTTAAAATTTAATTTAATTTTTATATTTTATAATTGAATAAATTAAATTTTAAGTAAAAAAAAATATTTTATATAATTTAAAATTATTTTTAGTTTTATTTTTATTTTTATGTTTTATTTCATTATTAATAATATAACATTTAGTAACATTGTTGAAAGTAATTAATAAAACTTTCATTAAAATTTAATATTAATAATAGCATTTTTAAAATATAATTTTCGTACATTTGAAAGAGAGCAATAATTGTTTTTTTTTTTTATATATATATTTTAGAAGTTTCATAGGATTTATATTGTTATTATATGAAATAAAAAATTATGTTGAAATCATTTAAAAAATAATTTTAGTATTGTCATTTTAAATTGTATTTTGAAAAATAATTTAAAGTTATATATTGAAATAAACTTTTCAAATAAAGATTTTACTTTACACGTTGGGTTTAATTTATTTATTTTTATCATTTTAAAAAATAAATCACTACAAAATTAAAAGCCTAACGAAAAAAAAAAAAAAAATAGGATGTACTGTAAATGATACAACATAGTTACATAGTATAAATGTATTTTATAAGATTTCCATATCCTTTAAATATTTTTGGCATTATGATAAAATCACATCCTTCAACTCAATTATAAATATTTGTTAACCTTTGAACTCAATTTTACACATTTTGTGGACCTTAGGTCCATTATCTGCTTTAACTAGTCTTAAAACATAATTGTCCTATTATTTCCACTAGTTTATTCAATAATATAATTATCTTTTGATTAAATATTCAATAAATATTTTTAATTTTGGGATTCTTGACTTTTTGCCGGTCCAAGAGATTATCCATTGAGGAAAAATAATAAGCTCTCCTATATAGTTAGACTTACATGCAGTGGAAATTAGGCAGATAAATGAAATATAGAAACCATTATCACAACCTAAGATAACGCTATAATCACTTCAAATAATTTAATTAGACCTTTCAGAACTCTTTAGATGAAATGAATCCAAGTAAACCGGGCATTATTAAATGATGACTACATCCATGATGCCAATTATTTACTTGAATTGCTTTTCAATAGAGAAACGTATGCATAAAACTTATTCAAGCCTATGAATGTGGGCTTGCTAGCAACTCAGCAGGACTATGTTTGGTTCCAAGAAAATTTAAGAAAAAAAATGAGACAAAAAAAAAAGAAAAAAGAAAAAAGAAAAAGGTAGAACCCACGAACTAATAAACTAATGTAAAAATATTGATATAAATATAAATTATTATAAGAAGAGTGTTACTTCAACCCAAATCTTTTATTTTTTTTCAAAATTAAATGATTGATCATGATAAAAACAAAAGTAAAGAAAAACTAAAAATAAAAAATGAAAAATATACAAAAAAAAAAACCATCTAAGTATAAAAAGAATGAGAATAGCTTATAAAGAATGTGACATAGATATTAAGATGTGAAAAAAAAAAAAATTGATCTAGATACGAAGAAAAGGGACTAAGCACTAATATACGAAAAAAGATGACCTAAATACGAAAAAGTGATCTAAGTTCTAAGGCAAGAATAATATGAACTAGGTCTTAATGTACCAAAAAAAAAAAAAAAAGTAATTTTAAGTACAAAAAATACAACCTAATTATTAAGGTACAAAAAAGATTATTTAGCTATTAAAGTATGGAAAAAGTAATCGATGTACTAAGATATGAAAGATCTAAGGTGTAAAAAAAGAAAGTACTTTAGGTACTAAGGTATGAAAATTTTGACCTAAGTACGAAGGTATGAAAAATATGACCTAGGTAATAAAATACTAAAAAGAAATTATATAAGTATGAAGGTAAACTATGACCTAATTATTAAGATACAAAAAGATGATTTAAATAATAAGGTACAAACAATATGACTTAAATATAAAAAATATGACTTAAGTAATAAGGTATGAAAAATATACAAATAATATGATCAAGGTATAAAAAATGTAACTTGTAAAATAAGAAAAATATAATCTAAGTATTAATACAAAAAAGTAATTTAGGTACGAAGGTACCAATAATGTAACTTAGAAAGAATATGACTCAGGTACTAAGATACAAATAATGTGATCTAGATTTAGGTTCTATAGGAAAAATGTAACTTATATGAAAAATATAATTTAGGTATTAAGGTAGGAAAAAAGGTAACTTGGGTCTGAAAAGTATGACTAGGGTACAAAAACATTCTCAATGAATTAAAAAAATATGATCTATATATGAAGCATATGACTAGAGTACAAAAAAAAAAAAAAATGATTAAGTTATAAAATGTATGAATAAAGTACTAAAGTATAAAAATATGGTTTAACTACCAAAAATACAATTAGGATAAAAAAAAATATATGACTAAGGTATGAAGAATGTGACTAAGGTATTATTAAGGTGTAAAAAATAACTAAGATATTAAAGTTAAAAAATATAACTAATTTAGGTATAAAAAATATGATCAAAATACAAAAAAAAAAATATTTAAAACAAATATGATTAATATACGACAAATACAATCATGGTACTGAGATATAAAATTTGTCATCTAAGTACAAAAAGTTTTTTGCATTGGGATATGAAATTGTTTAATAAACTTTTTGTGTACTTATATAGACCCTCCATTTTGTCCCCTTAGTGCATACCTTGATTAATTAGTCCTTCAATACTTTATAGTAGTTCTTGGAGGCCTATTGTTACTCACATATCTTACCTCTTTAGGTCATTTTGGATACTAGATACACATTTATGACAATTTGTTTAGACTTATTTAGGCCCATTAGGCACACTTGGCCCATTTAGGCATACCTGGCCCATTTAGGTACGCCTAGTCCTTTAAGGCTTGCTCGAGCACCCTTAAGTCATTTGTATGGCTTACGTGGTTTGCATGGCTTACATGACCTGTATGGCTTATGTAGCTTCTATGTTTTCTTTATAAATACGTGTTGCGTACTTATATCTAGTTATTTATTTATTTGTTTATTCATTTTCATAGCTACTTATATATATAGTCATTGTATATTATTATTATTATTATTGTCATTTTAGTTTTTTAATTATCATTATTAGAATTGTTTTTTTCTTACCATTATTTCTATTATCTTTATTATTATTAAGAGTATTATTATTATTTTTTATATTATTAATATTATTCTTACTATTATATTATATTATATTATATTATTTTTATTTTCATTTCTATTTTCAAAATAGCTTTTTATTCATTTTTATTTTATTTACTCATTTATTTAGGTAAAAAAAAAACGAATTTTTGGTGGGAAAGTAAAAAAGAGACCGGAG
>JAJJMG010033348.1:117347-178463 GCA_022058835.1 Vitis aestivalis var. linsecomii x Vitis rupestris
ATTAAAAAATTAAACAAATATGAAAATATGCATACAACATATTAGGAATTTATAGTAAATAAATTTTTCTTTTTTACATATATATATATATATATATATATATATATATATTATAGAATATTTGCTAAGTTGATATTTTGTTGTAATATTAGATTTTCTTATAATATCATAAAAGTTATGAATATCTTTATAAATATCCTAAGTTATGAGATGAAGATGGACTTGTACAAACTATGTGAGATGGATAGAGATGTGCGAAAAAATACAAGATACTTGGTGTATTGAGAGGACTCATGGTTCAGGATGTGGATACAAAAAGTGAGGAAACATAGGATATTTTGGAAACCCAATAGTTATATCTAATTTTATATTCTATAATATTTTCTATGGTATGGTGGAATTTCTTATTCGTGGATATAAGTTAGATTGGCGGAACGACGTTAGAACTTCGTGTACCTTTATGTGAATTGTTTTATTTTTGCATTCTTGAACTAACTTTGTTTGTATTAAAGTTTCAACATGCACAACAATTTCTAATAAATAAATTATTTAATTTTTTATAAAAATTTATGAAAAAAAAAAAAGGAATGTGGAAAAAGGAATGAATTAGACATATTATGATTTTTTTCGTAAGTAAATTATTTAATTTTTTTTATAAAAAAGTAAAAATATATATATTAAAGAATAGAGAAATATGGAAAAGAAGATTTAGTAAATGAATTAATTAATTTCATAAAAAGGAATAGTATATATTATTTAAATGAAAAATAGAAGATTGAAAGAAATGTGAAAATAAAAGAATAAGTGAATAAATTATTTAAGAAACCTTTGTGAAAAACATATATATATATATATATATTAAACAATAAAAAAATATGAAAAATTAAGGTTGAGAAAATGAGACATGAGAGGAATTTTCAGTATATGATAATTCATAAGGCTTTTATAAATAGTATAAATGTAGTTTATAATAACATTTTGTTTTTGAACATTATATTATTTTTTTTGGTCAAATTATTAATCCAAAATAACTTAGTTTAATTAAATAAATTAATAGCAAATATAATGATTATTTTTTATATGAGAAAATATATTTAATCAGTAAAATAAAAATAAAAAGAATTCACTTTGACCATAATCTAGACATTAATAAGAACAAGCATATCACACTTATATGAGATAAGTTTAAATTTCTAGGCAGAAAAAGGTAGTGATATAATAGAAAAGTTTCTATAATTTTGGAATATTTTAAAGAGATAGAATAAAGTAAAAAAATGAAGAGAAGTTTATGGTAAGTATATTGGAGGAATTTAATTGTTTGATTTGTATGTTGCATGAATTTACCGATTTTGGGTTCAAATATTAAAACCAATAGCCTTAACTGAGGCGTGATTTACGAAGAGGGTGATCTTAGTTTGGTGTTGTACTTAGGCTGCTCTAACTTTCTCAATCTCACCACCATGTTTTCATCAACCCCAAACAATCCGCCCATATCAATCCCCAATCCTCGAAAATCATCACCACCTAATTTGCGTATTGCCATCTTGATCACCCCTAACCTCATTCCCAAATCTCTCCCAAAAAAGTTGTCCTTCATTCAAGCTTCTGCATTTTCTCCCATCAGGTAAACTTTTGTTTCATTCTAAGTCTATTGTTCATTGTTTTGTTACTGTTCTACTATAACTAATGCCTTTTCTTGGATTTTTATGTGGAATAATTGGAAACAAGGCTAGCTCTGGTGGGTATTCTATGATGGAAATGGGGTTCATGTTTTTGTGTTTTAATTTGGAGAACCCTAGAATAGTTTCCATTTTTCTTTTTCGTTTTTCTTTTTTTTCTTGAGGGGAGAAGATAAAAATAGAAGACACTACAAAGTAATTGGTCACATCTATGAATCTTTCTAGATTGTTTGATCTAAAAGTTCAACAAAAGATAAATCAGTTGAATTTGATAATCAAGTGGATGTATATGAATCCACTCATGAAGAAGATTGAGAAATAAGTACTAGAAAGAAATCTTCAATCAATTAAGTGAATCAATTAGACTGGAATCCCTAATCTTTGACTCTATTTAGTGTGTGCTATCTAGATCCTAGAAAACTTTGAAGTTGGATATCTAAACCACTCTACTTTATAACAAAATACCCAGCTTCTAATATTCTTTTGCTTATTTCTCCCAAACTACTTACAAATTATAGGCATCAAAGCAAGTTCAGAGTAGTTTATTCTTAGCACCTCCAGAACCAGGAAAGGGAAAAGTATATTTTGATGTAAGCTTCTGAAAAGAACAAAATCCAAAAGAAAAATTATCTAAAAATAATTAAATTTTATGCATTTGGGTTAAAGGGAATACTATCAATATCATTTAGGTACTTCAACAATACCTTTGACCCAAAAATACATAAAACAATGTAAGTTTTGAAATGGTTTGAAACACGATGGATATCTACGAAGAAGCACCATAATGGAAGAATATGTAATGGGGCAATGTAGAAAGATATGAACTCACTCATATCACGTGAAGGTTATGTTGTGTAATTCCTTCCACTCTATAGCTTTAGTGACTACACTTTGATGCTTACAATCTTGTGATCATATCTGTCAACTTTTTTGAAAATTTAAGTAATTTAGTTATAATTGCTTAAATGACAATAATTTGGTTGATAAACTGGAAAACCATCCCACAGTGCATGCAGGTAGCTAGGAATTCTTCCACATATATTTGTTCCATTGCAAGGACATGGTTGCTCAAACTTAAAAACTCTACATTATGCACATTGTAACTGTTTTGTAGGGAAAGGTTTATGTGGGCATCTTTCGACATTCAAGTGTTTTTTTTCGTATTTTGGTACAGCTATCCGCATAAGGAAAGGGTGGATGCCAGTGAGAGCTACACATTAGACAGTATAAGACACTTTTTAATCAGACAAGAGGATAGCATCATATTTAGCCTCTTGGAGAGGGCTCAATATTGTTACAATGCAGACACATATGACCATCATGCCTTCTCCAAAGATGGGTTTCATGGCTCTTTGGTTGAGTTCATGGTCAAAGAAACTGAAAAACTTCATGCCCAGGTTTTTTAGTTTCTAGCTAATGTAAAAAGAGCTAAAAAAAATGTTGATATCTCAATTTTTTTTTTTTTTTTTTTTTTCTGATTGGCCTTTTTTTGCAAGTCAGATGGGTAGATACGATAGTCCAAATGAGCATCCTTTCTTCCCGGCTCAATTACCTAAGCCGATGCTTCCTCCTTTGAAATACCCTCAGGTAACTACTAATATAGGAAAAAGACGATAATCCTCATTTATGTAACTTCCCAATTACTTGTTTATGTTTCATGGAATTGATCTATTTTGTAGCATGCTTTCTCTTGAAATGATGTGAATATATTTTGTTTTCTCTGATAGTTTGGTATATTTTCTATTTCACGGGCCAAATAAGTATTTTGTGACTACATTTGAACAATGGTTTGGTGTTGTATTATGGAGAGTGGAGAAATCACCGTAGCAATAAATAAAGTGGAAATGAAAAGACTTGTTGTTTGTCAAACATGTTGACGTGTGCCAAAATTTTCAATATATATATAGATGTTGTAGATCAATAGATATATAATGGAGTGTTGGTTCAGTGCATGCAACTAGATGGAAAATTGGAATCCTAGGAGAAATCTAAAGCATTTTGACAAATCAATTAAGAGAGCCTTAGTAACTTGTAATATGTGATTGAATCCTAAATTGAAGTTATAATCAGTTATCTCCGATTCATATCTCTTGCTTGGTGTTTTTTAAGCAAATGAAACTTGCTTATATAGTTGAAAACATAAATAAAATTCCATCTTGTTTGGTACAATAAGTTGGTATTTAACTCAAATTATTATTATCATTATTATTATTATTTTTGGAGAGTCAAAATATGTAACATTTGTATTTGAGTCTATTACATTATTTATTTTGACAATGATTAGGAAACTATTAGTTTAGGTTTAACTCATAGAACTCTATAAATATAAGGTTTTGCATAACATTTTTAAATAAAGTATAAAAAAGTAAGCAAAGACCGAAGAGAAATAGATCAAGGGTGTATTGAATTTTGGATAGAGAGAGGTCGTGAGACTTTGAGTTTGGATTTTTGAAATTTATTAATAAATTTGATTTCCCTTTCTAGTGAATTTAGGCGATTAGGATAAACCATGTAAATATTTTGCCTGGTATAATTTACTTTATTTTCCTTGTTGTGTTGGATTGTTGTGATTTTCCTAATAAGTAATATCAAAGCTTCCATTCCCAACAAGTGGTATTAGAACTTTTATTTTTACAACAAATGATATTAAAGACATGGTGTAAAGATGTGGGAAAATTATTTTGAAGATGATGGTTGACATTAAATATGATATTGAGTCCTTTGATAGAAAGAATAATTTCATTATCTGACAAAAGTGTTGTTAAGGATGTTTTGGTACAACAAGAACTTCTCAAAACATTACAAAGCAAGAAACTAGAGAGCATGATAGATGAAGAATATGAAGAATTAGAAGAGTGGTGAGTACTATTCATTTAAATCTAGCTCTTAAAATAAATTACAGTATTTTAAACAGGAAATCTCCTTTTGATTTATAAAAAGAGTTAGAAAAAATTTATATGTCAAAATCCCTAATAAATAGACTACATTTGAAGAAACAACTATTTAAGTTGAAGATGGATAAAGGAACATGATTTTCTTTTTGTCATAGTCAATGAAAATTTTCTTGACTCTTAGATTTTGATTTTGGATATTCTTTTTATGGATGCCAATATAAGGAGTGATCTGATACACTTTGATGCTATTGTTATTCTAATGGAAAATGATTAAAGCTCCAAAGCCATTAAGATGAGTACTATGAAAGTAAAGATGCTTGATGGTATTGTAAAGACATTGAGTAATGGTAAGCATGTTCCTAACTTGAGAAAAAGTTTAATCTCTTTGGGAGATTTGGACATTTTTGGGCTATGAATTTTTTGAAAAGAACGATATTATGAATATTAACAAAGGTGTTTTGACAGCTATGAAGATTGGGAACATAATTTTAGCTAAGTGTCATAGGATGCTTCAAATGAGCCTCCCCATGGGTTTATATAGAGCCTAGGAAGCTTCTGGAGACTCCTACACTTAGCCATTGGAGAGAAGAGTGTGGAAGGTTCTAGAGAAGCCCACACATCTCTACACTATGGTGGAAGGCATGAGAGGAGTCCAAGGCTTTCTAGAGAATTCTGGAGATCTCTTGTATATTCTTGTACATAGGCTTGTATATAGAATTATGTAGGGAGTTCTAGAATATTCATGATTTTTAAGGAACCCTCCAAGGTTCCAAAGAGTTCCATTGGTGCCTATAAATAGGTGAGGACCTCATTTGGCCAAGGTACCAAGCCAGTGAGTTCAAAAGCACTTGTAAAAGCTTCCTTTGAGCAATAAAAGCTTCCATTCTTTAAGAGTTTCCTATTACGCCTGCTAAAGCTTCCAAGTGGTGAGCATCTTAGCCTAGCAAGCTAAGCATCAAGAGTAAAGCTGACTTAGCAAGATCAAGGGTTTGACTTATCTAAGTGTTGTACGAGCTTAGGAAAAGACTAAGTTCGTGACAATTGGTATCAGAGCGAGGTTGCGAAGTGGGCATAGTAAAGAAAGCATGTCAGGCTCCAATGTAAAGGAGACTAGTGAGCAAACTTGTGGGAGGGAGACCGAGCCTACTACATAGGGCAGGGGCAGGAAGGATAAATCTCGTGATGCCATAGCCAACATGGAGGTAAGGCTAACCAAAGTGGAGCTAGCCATGGCAGATACACTAGAAAGGGTGGACTTGATTGAACAAGGCATAGAGAAGGGCTTAGAGGATCTAAGAGAGTAGATCCAAGACCTTTGTGAGGGGGTGCTAGGCTCACAAGTTCAGCCGGTGTCACACGAGGAGTTCATGTCCTTCGAAGACAAGGTCATGAGCATGTTTGCTAGCATGGAGTTAAGAGTGGAGGCCTTGGCTGCACACATGGAGGCCCGAGACCAAGAGGTTCAACAATAGTTGGCCATCTATAAGACTGTCGTATCAGCATGAGTCATGGCCACTCATGAGGCACCAAGGGTGGAGGTGCCCAAGCCACACACGTTTAGTGGCAAGAGAGATGCCAAGGAGTTGGACAACTTTTTGTGGCACATGGAGCATTACTTTGAGGCTATCGCACTGACAGATGAAGCCACTAAGGTACGCACCGCGACCCTCTATCTCACCGAAAATGCTACTTTATGGTGGCATCAAAGGTTTGCCGATATAGAAAAAGGGGCGTGCACCATAGACACATGGGATGCCTTTAAGCGATAGATCAAAAGGCAATTCTACCCTGAGGATGTGGCTTACCTAGCAAGGAAAAATATGAAACGTCTCAAGCACACAGGCTCGATCCGTGAATGTGTCAAACAGTTCTCTACACTTATGCTTGAGATACCCAACATGTTTGAGGAGAAGCTACTATTCAACTTCATGGACAACCGGCAAAGTTGGGCCGAGCAAGAGTTGAGGAGATGTGGTGTCCAAGACCTAGCCACAACCATGGTAGTAGTGGAGTCCTTGGTGGAATACAAAATGGGAGACTCCTCCAAGCCCAAGCCACAGTCCAAGGGTAATCATGCCAAAGGTGGGGGAGATAAGAGATCAAGGGGGTACACTCCTAAGGAAGGATCAAGCAAGACCTTTGGTGGCAAGGATGGATGGTAAGGACAAGGACAAACGAAATGAGTTCACACCCAAGACCAATTGCTTCCTATGTGATGGTCCACATTGGGCTCAGGACTACCCCAAAAAGAAAGCCTTAAATGCCATGATCGAGAAAAATGAGAAGGGGGGTGATGCTCATGTGGGATCATTACAACTCCTAAATGCCCTTAACGCCAAGCTGGTGCCTAAGACACCTCAAAGTAAGGGGCTAATGTATGTAAAGGCCCTTGTAAATGGGAAGGCCACCAAGGCCTTGGTGGACACTAGTGCCACTCATAACTTTGCCTCAGAGGATGAGGTAAAAAGGCTAGAGCTCCAAGCATCCAAGGAAGGAGGTTGGCTCAAGGCAATTAATTCAACTTCCAAGCCATCACACAGAGTAGCTCGCTGGGTGGCTATGCACATTAGCTCATGGGAAGGAATGGTCGACTTCATAATGGCACTTATGGATGACTTCAAGATGGTACTAGGGATGAACTTCCTACAAAAGGTCAAAGTCGTGCCACTACCCTTCCTACGCTCAATGGCTATCCTAGAAGAGAAGAAGCCATGCATGGTCCCTATGGTTACCGAAAATTCGCCTAAGACCCCTATGTTATCGGCTATGCAAGTAAAAAATGGGTTAAAGAGGAAAAAGGTGACCTACCTTGCCACCCTGAAGGAAGAAAAAAATGATGGGTTGAGAGAGCCTATGCCTATGGAAATCAAGGGAGTCCTTGATGAGTTCAAGGACATGATGCTACCCGAGTTGCCTAAGAGACTTCCTCTTATGAGGGAGGAAGATCATAAGATCGAGTTGGAGCCGGGAGCTAAGCCTCCTTCTATAAGGCCATATAGGATGGCAACGCCCGAGCTGGAGAAGCTAAGGAGACAACTTAAGGAGTTCCTAGACGCAAGGTTCATCCAACCATCCAAGGCTCCTTAGCACATCGGTCTTATTTCAAAAGAAACATGATGGGTCTTTACGGATATGCATCGACTACAGGGCACTTAACAAGGTAACGGTAAAGAACAAGTATCCTATTCCGCTCATCGCTAACTTGTTCGATCAACTTGGTAGGGCGAGATACTTCATGAAGCTAGACTTAAGGTCAGGCTACTACCAAGTAAGGATTGCAGAGGAGGACGAGCCAAAGACTACATGTGTGACTAGGTATGGCTTATACAAGTTTTTAGTGATGCCCTTCGACTTCACCAATGCCCAAGCAACGTTCTGCACATTCATGAATAAAATCTTCCACCCATATTTAGACAAGTTCGTGGTGGTGTACTTGGATGACATAGTCATCTGTAGTAACACCCTAAAGGAGCACGTAGAGCATTTAAGGAAAGTTTTCAAGATCCTAAGATAGAAAGAGTTATACATAAAGAAGGAGAAGTGCTCTTTTGCTAAGGAAGAAGTGAGCTTCTTAAGGCATTCCATCAAAGATGGTAAGCTAATGATGGATGATAGCAAGGTGAAGGCCATCCAGGAATGGGATTCACCTACTAAGGTGCCTTAGCTAAGGTCTTTCCTTGGCTTGGTTAACTACTACCGACGGTTTATCAAGGGTTACTCTACAAGGGCAGCTCCACTCACTGATCTTCTCAAGAAGAACAAGACATGGGAGTGGGACAAAAAGTGCCAACAAGCCTTTGAACATCTAAAGAAGGTTGTGACTGAGGAGCCAGTGTTGGCACTACCCAACCACACCAAGGTTTTTGAGATACACAAAGAGGCCTCATACTTTGCTATTGGGGGAGTTTTGATGCAAGATAGACATTTGATCGCCTTCGAGAGTCGCAAGCTAATTGACACGAAGAGGCACTACACAGTATAAGAAAAAAAAATGATCGGCATCGTCCATTGCTTGCGTACTTGGAGGCACTATCTTCTAGGGTCTCACTTCATAGTGAAGACTGACAATGTTGCCACTAGCTACTTCTAAAAAAAAAAAGCTAAGTCTTAAACAAGCTAGGTGGCAAGACTTTGTAGCCGAGTTCGACTATACATTGGAGTATAATCCAAGAAGTGCTAATCAAGTGGTCGACGCCCTAAGCTGCAAGGCAGAGCCAGCCTCCATAACGAGCCAGCCCTAATGGGACATAATGGGTCTTCTAAGGGAGGGGCTACAACATGATCCAATGGCTAAGACCCTCATTGCCTTGGCTCATGAAGGGAAAACTAAGTGATTTTGGGTGAAGGACGGCTTACTCTACACTAAGGGGAGATGACTTTATGGGCATAAGTGGGAGAACATAAGGCGAAATCTGATTAAGGTGCCATGACACCAAGTGGGTTGGGCACCTTGGGCAATGACGCACGAGGGCACTACTTGAGTCGGTTTACTACTGGCCTCAAATACAGGATGAAGTTGAAGCCTATGTGAAGACTTGTCTTGTGTGCCAACAAGACAAAGTGGAACAACAACAGCCTAGAGGCCTGTTGGAGCCACTACCTATAGCAAAGCGTCCATACTTCCAAACATAAAAAGCTAAGTCCTAAACAAGCTAAGTGGCAAGACTTCCTGGTCGAGTTCGATTATATGTTGGAGTATAAGCCAGGAAGCGCTAATTATGTGGTCCATGCCCTAAGCCGTAAGGAAGAGCTAGCCTCCATAACGAGCCAGCCCCAATGGGACATAATGGGTCTTCTAGGGGAGGGGCTGCTACATGATCCAATGGCTAAGAGCCTCATCACCCTGGCTCATGAAGAGAAAACTAAGCGGTTTTGGGTGGAGGACGACTTACTCTACACTAAGGAGAGACGACTGTACATGCCTAAGTGGGGGAACATAAGACGGAATCCAATTAAGGAGTGCCATGACACCAAGTAGGTTGGGTACCTTGGGCAATGACAGCATGAGGGCACTACTCGAGTCGACTTACTACTAGCCTCAAATACAGGATGAAGTTGAGGCCTATGTGAGGACTTGTCTTGTGTGCAAACAAGACAAAGTAGAACAACAACAGCCTAAAGGCTTGTTGGAGCCACTACCTATAGCGAAGCGTCCATGGGAGAGCGTCACTATGGACTTCATCATCGAGCTACCTAAGTCGGAAGGCTATGGCTCGAACATAGTGGTAGTGAACGGGTTCTCTAAGTATGTGACCTTCATAGCAACCCCTACTGACTGTATTATAGAGGAGACAACAAGACTATTCTTGAAACACGTGGCCAAATACTAAGGGTTGCCTAAGTACATTATCAGTGATCGCGATCCGCATTTCACTGGGAAGTTTTGGATGGAGCTCTTCAAGCTTATGGGTTCGGAGCTTCACTTCTCCACAAGCTTTCACCCGCGAACAAATGGGCAGACTGAGAGGGTGAATGCATTACTAAAGCTATACTTAAGGCACTTCATTAGTGCCAACCAAAAGGATTGGGCTAAGTTGTTAGATGTATCCCAGTTCTCATACAACTTGCAAAGAAGTGAGGCAATCAATAAGAGCCCGTTAGAGCTAGCCATGGGGCAGCAACCATTAACTCCTCACACACTAGCAATGGGCTATACAGGAAGAAGTCCAACGACTTTCAAGTTCACTAAGGGATGACATGAGCAAGCTGACATAGCACACTCATACTTGGACAAGGCCGCTAGGAAAAGGAAGAAGTGGGCTGACAAGAAGCAACATCACACAGAGTACAAGGTCGGAGAGATGGTGCTTGTCAAGCTCCTTCCTCAACAATTCAAGTCACTAAGGTCGGTGCATAAAGGCCTTGTGAGGAGGTATGAAAGACTTTTCCCCATACTTGGGAAGGTCGGCAAGGTGTCCTATAGAGTTGAGTTACCATCGAGGTTGAAGATTCATCTCATCTTCTGCTTAAGTTACTTGAAACCATATCACGAAGACGAGGCACCTACAACAGTTGTGACTTCCTATGACAAGGAGGTAGAACACATCATTGCAGATTGAGTCGTCAATAAATGAAGTGTGCTTCCTACTACGGAGTACTTAATGAAATAAAAGGGACTACTAGAGAGCGAGGCTAACTGGGAGCCAGCAGATGCATTATGGCAGTTCTAGGAACAGATTAAGCGGTTCTGGACGAAAGACGCGACAAGGACGTCTATGGCTTAGGTTGGGGAGAGTGTCATAGGATGCTTTAAATGAGCCTCCCCATGGGTTTATATAGAGCCTAGGAAGCTTCTGGAGATTCCTACACTTAGCCATTGGAGAAAAAAGTGTAGAAGGTTCTAGAGATGCTTAGAGAAGCACACACATCTCTACACTATGGTGGAAGGCATGAGAAGAGTCCAAGGCTTTCTAGAGAATTCTAGAGATCTCTTATATATTCTTGTTCATAGGCTTGTATATAGAATTGTGTAGGGTGTTCTAGAATATTCATGATTTATAAGGAACCTTCCAAGGTTCCAGAGAGTTCCATTGGTGCCTATAAATAGGTGAGGGCCTCATTTGGCTAAGGCACCAAGCAAGTGAATTCAAAAGCACTTGTAAAAGCTTCCTTTGAGCAATAAAAGCTCCCATTCTTTAAGAGTTTCCTACTACACCTTCTAAAGTTTCCAAGTCGTGAGCATCTTAGCCTAGCAAGCTAAGCATCGGGGGTAAGGCTAACTTAGCAAGATCAAGGGTTTGGCTTGTCTAAGTGTCGCATAAGCTTAGGAAAAGACTAAGTCCATGACCTAAAGCTATGAAAGTGAAGTCATACTATGAGGAGTATTTTGCCAGTGTTAAGTAAGTTGTCGGAGTAGAAGAGCACACCAAGATAATCCAGATTCATTTTTCAACTAAGAGTAATCATTAACATAAAGATGAAACTAATTGCAAAAGTGATGAAGTTATGAAAAAGACAAAAGATGATTTCTCTAGTCAAGTTCGATGAAAATTTGAAATTGACATATGTTTATTCTTACTAATTGTTATGATTGAGAGAATTTGAGTTGATGTGAAGATTGTTGGTATTTGACTAAAATTATTTATTTATTATTTTAGTAGTCAATATTTGTAAAGTTTGTATTGTAGTACATTACATTTTTTGAGTTTGACTAGGATTAGGAAACCATTTGTTAAGGGTTAGCTCAATATTGTTAGAATGCAGACACATATGACCATAATGCATTCTCTATGGGGTTTCATGGCTCTTTGGTTGAGTTCATGATCAAGGAAACTAAAAAGCTTCATGCCTAGGTTTTTTAGTTTCTAGCTAATGTAAAAAGAGTAGTAGAAATGTTGATATCTCTTTTTTTTTTTTCTTTTTTGATAGGCTTTTCTTTGCACGAAAGGTGGGTAGATACAATAATCTAGATGAGCATCATTTCTTCTCAGCTCAATTACTTGAGTCAATGCTTCCTCCTTTGCAATACCCTTAGGTAGCTACTAATATAGAAAAGACATTATAATCCTCATTTATGTAACATCCCTATTACTTGTTTATGTTTCATGGAATTGATCTATGTTGTAGCATGTTCTCTCTTGAGATGAAGTGAATATTTTGGTTTTCTTTGACAGTTTGGTCTATATATTTCATTAGGTAAATAGGTATTTGACTATTGCCTTTGAACAATAGTTTGGTGTTGTATTATGGAGAGTGGAGAAATCACCGTAGTAATAAATAAAGTGGAAATAGAAATGAAGCGCCTTTTTTGAAATCTTAAAATGCACATATTTGTTGAAGTACAGCGGAAAAATGCTTGGAGTTGCAAGTGAAAATACGATAGGAGTTAGTTAAAGGCTCCAATGAAATAATATTATGTATAAGAATGTCATTATTCAAATTTCGCTTCAGCATCAATGTCTGAAGTTGTTTGTTAAACATGTTGACAGTTGGCGTGTGCCAAAACTTTTAATATATATATATATATGTTGTTGTAGCTCAATAAAGTGTTGTTTCAGTTGCAACTAATTGGAAAATTGAAATAGTGGATGAAAACAAAAGCATTCCGACAACTCAATCAAGACAGGCTTAGAAACTTGCAATATGTGGTTGAATCCTAAATTGAACTTATGATCAATGATCTCTAGCGCATGTCTCTTGCTTGAGGCTTTTCTTTAAGCAAATGAATCTTGCAAATTTTTTTTAATTGAAAACTGTAAATAAAATTTCATCTTGTTTGGTATAATATATCGATATTTGACTCAAATTATTTACTTCTTTATTTTTAGGAGAGTCAATATATGTTGAACTTTTATTTTATTAAACTACATTCTTTATTTTGATTAGGATTAGGAAACTGCCAGTTTAGGGTTAACCATAGAACTCTATAAAATGTAGGGGTTTAACATGGGATTCCTAGAGAAAAGGCAAAGACTACAGAGATAGACAAAGGTTATGAAGTTTTGAGTAGAGAAAGGTTAAGAGACTTAGAGTTTGGATTTCCGAAGTTTGTTAATAAATTTTATTGGCACACCAAAATTAGATGACTAAGCTTTTAATTGGAAAGGCAACATTGACTATGGATGAGAAGTCAAATGTTCCTCTAAAAGCAAAATATTAAGCACCCAAGTAGTTTGTCTTATATTGGTCAAACTCTTGTGACGAATTTTGAATTATGTCATGGTAGGCATAAGTCACAAAGGAAATATAGTGATAGCAAAGATGATCATTCCCAATCACACTTTTGAAGCGATGTGAAGCATTACTATTGCCATAAAAAAGGACATACCAAAAGGTATTGTGAAGAATTGACAAAGTACCTATAAATAAGGAAAAATCTTGAATCCTAAGATACTTCAAATTTTACTAATATTATTGATGAAGAATTTGATAAGAAAGAAGATTTTCTTTCTATTATAGTTGATGAAAATTTGGTTGACTCTTAGACTTAAACTTTAGATGTTCTTTTCATATGTGCCCATGTAAGGAGTGACTTGATACCTATAACGAATGTGATGCTAGTATTGTTGTAATGGGTAATGATTCATGCTCTAAAGCTATTGAGATTGGTGCTGTGAAGGTGAAGATGTTTGATGGTGTTGTAAGGGCATTGAGTAATAGTAAGCATGTTCCTAAATTGAGAAGTTTAATCTCTTTGGAAGCTTTGGACATTTTGAGTTGTAATTTTTCTACAAAAAATGGTATTATGGATATTAATAAAGGTGCTTTGATAGCTATGAAGAGGAAAAAGGTGAAAATTTTATATACTCTGATTAGAAAAACAATTTTAGGTACAACTATGAAGGTGAAGACATGTCATGAAAAGTCTTCACGCGAAAATGATTAAAACTCCATTTTGAACTAAAAGTACTCATTGGCACAAAGATGAGACTAATTGTAAAAGTAATGAAATTATAAAGAAGGCAAAGATGATTTTTTGAGTTGAGTTTGACGAGAGTTTATATTTGACATATGTTTATTCTTATTAATTATGCAGAATTTCGAGAGTTTGAGTCAAGATGAAAGTTGTTCGTATTTAACTCAATCTATTTGTTTTTTTTTTTTTTTTTAGTATTTGTAGAGTTTGTGTTTGAGTACATTACTTTTTTTAGTTTGATTAGGACTAGGAAACTATTGGTTGATGGTTAACTCATAGAACTCTAGAAATATATGGTTTTACATAGAATTTCTAGAAAAAAAAATGTGTGAAAAATGAGCAAAGAGTATATACATAAAGGGTATTGAGTTTTGTGTAGAGAAAGGTTGAGGAAATTTTAGTTCGTATTTTTAAAGTTTATTAATTAGTAAATTTTATGTGGGGCATAGGCAATTAGACCAAACCACATGAATCTTGTTTTATTCAATCTATTTTATTTTTCTTTGTATACTTGGGTATTGTAATTTTTGCAACAAGTGATAGGAGAGCTTCGTTTTTCTCAACAAGTGCTATCTCAGCTTTCATTTCGCAAGACAATAAACCATCCTCTCTTGGAAGGGCTTAAGATGGCATTTTATTGACATTTGTGCCGAGTTATTGGTTCATTAACTGATTCTAATATTTCTGATTTGCAAATAGGTCCTGCATCCTTGTGCTGATTCAGTCAATCTAAACAATAAGGTTTGGAATATGTATTTCAAAAATCTCCTTCCAAGGTTGGTTAAAGCCGGTGATGATGGTAATCATGGATCAGCTGCTGTGTGCGACACAAACTGCTTGCAAGTATACGGTTCAACTAATTCTATCCCATTACATAAAACCATTCACATGTGCATTTGCTGTGAGGCTATGCCTTCAGTGAACTAATTTATTTGTACTAGTTTTTTTAACACATGGAAGGTTTTTGTGCCCTTTACTGTTTATACATGTCAGACTTCCATTTCTTCCTCATTTTTGTCTGCAGGCTCTCTCAAAGAGGATCCACTACGGAAAATTTGTAGCAGAGACTAAATTTCTAGAATCCTCGGATGTGTATGAGGCTGCCATTAGAGAGAAAGTATAACTCCGATGTGTCTTTTATGGTTCATTTATCTTTCTCTCTGCCATGGCACCACTGGAATATCCATTTGTTCTTGGTGTGACAGGATAGGGATAAACTCATGGCATTGCTGACCTATGAGGCAGTGGAAGCAGCAATCAAGAAGAGAGTAGAAGCGAAGGCCAAAGCATTTGGGCAGGAGGTGAGAAACATGGGAGAGGGAGATGATGGGGATGATCCAGCATATAAGATCAAGCCAAGGTTAGTTGCCAATCTGTACGGAGATTGGATCATGCCACTTACCAAGGAAGTTCAGGTTGAATACCTGTTGAGAAGGTTGGATTAAACAAAATTAAGAGAAGAAAAAAGTTTGGCTGTTCGGATGTTAATGAACGTGATGAAACATTTTAATTCAATATGTAGCAGCTTTGGAACATATTTGAAAGTCTTCCCATCCCAACATGTGCATGTTGCCTCCTGATGCATGGGGCATCTCAAATTTCAGGCATAATTGGCGCGCTGATTGCAAGCTGACTTACCAGGTCTCAAATCTCTGCAAAGTCCAAGTCATGTTTTTCACTGATCAAATTTTTATTAGGAGGTTCAAAAAATTTATTTTTTTTCTTATTAGTTCCTTGTAATAAAATTAAAATTATAGAAAAAAAAACCCCATTTAGGTGATTTATTGGAATTACATTCAATCAAATTCTGTTTTTAATTCATTTATATTGAAGTTGAATTTATTTTAAAATAAAATCCTTTAGTTTAAATTATAATAATATAATAAAATTAGAGTTCTAAATAAACTCTATTTAATTGGTTAATAAAAATTAAAAATTAAAAATTTATTTATTTAAGTAATTTTGATAAAAAAAAATTAAAAATCATGATGAAATACACTATTCCTATTTAGGTTATATAAGATTTTTTTTCTCTTTTATTTCAATATTTTACTCCATAATTTATCTTCATTGATTTTATTATTACATATTATTTTATAAAACTAAATTTAGATACTATAGAGTTTGATAAAAGAAAAATCAATAAGAAAAAAAAATAGAAGGAAAGAAAATGATGAAAAATCTTCCATATACAAATACACTTTCTCAAACTTTCCTTATTCCTTTTTTAAAAAATAAAATATATTAAAGCTAATATTTAAAAAAATTTCATAGTTTCTTAACTTATTCTCCATGTTATATATCCAAATAGAAAAGAATGATTTTTCTTAGTTTTTCCCTTTTCTAGCATTTCACTTAACATACCATAAATAGTTTTCATTAACTAATTATGAGATATTTAATGAGTAAAGTATTTTTTACCAATGAAATAATAATTTAAATTAAATTTAGGAGGTGTTTATATATATTTATTATTTAAAAATAGTAGTATAACAATAAATTATTTGTTTTAAATAAGCTATAAATAACTTAAAATTAATTAAAATAACATATAAAATGATAAATTAAAAATATTGATATTAATTAATATACAATATTTATAAATAGCTAAATCAAATTTATTATATTTATAGATAATATATTGAATATATTATAATAATATAAGATTATCCTTTATGTTTCTTTAAATTATTAATATTTTTGTAATTACGTAATTAACTTAGTTTTTATATTTATATTATAAGTCATTTTTTTTTAAAATCATCTTAGTTTTTATCACTATTTTATTTAAAGAATTTAAATTTAAATTATTATAATAATTTTAGAGATGCAGATGATCAATAATTTAAAATTTTAAAATTATTTTAAAATTTAAAATTTTAATAAATTGCAATGATTTGTATCATGTCCTTCATTTTATAAAATTTATTTTTAATATTTAGGAATGATATCATGTCATATCATTAAAATAATTAGAAATTTTTAATATTAGATATTTTAAAATTAATTAAAATAATATATGCATATATAAAATGACCCAAATAACTCTCATCGCAATTATCTTTCTTCTCTTCTTTCTTTTTTTTTCAAATAATTAAATAAGAATAAAGATAATTGATGATAAATATGCTAAAATAAATTTGAAATTTGATTATTTACAAAATAATGTGAGTCATTAAATTCAATACAATTCTCAATAATAAATATAAAATAATCTGCAATCAAATCAATTAAAAAATACAATTATGAATATAATACAATTATCATTCCATATACTAAATTAATTCATAAAAAAAAAATAACATCAAAACTCAATACTTGATGAGAGTGAAGAAAAAAAAGACAAAGATGAAGCAATAAAAAATTAGTAACAATCAACAATCAATACTATCAATACCAAAAGAAGAAGGAAAGAGAAAAAACATGGATTTGACATTAGCATGTTGTAGAGAGGTATCTTATCGAAAAGAGAAAGAAAGAGAAGAACATGGATTCAATGTTAGCATGTTGCAGAGAGGTATCATACATTAAACCAAATAGAATCAATGAAAAAGTGAAGTTTTCCAAGATCGAAGGAAAAATGCTTTTTAAATCCATAAATATATATCTAAAAGTAGAAAACATCACTCTATATATATATATATAGGTGGTGCTAAGATGGAAATGAATCCATGTCAAAGGAGACGAATGCATGAAAAGTGTCAAGAGGGGGTGAACGGGAGAATTAATTAGTCAAGAGATGTATCAATCTCAAGAAGAGGAATGAATGTATCAAGAGAGGGAATTAACCAAAATGAATGGCAAGGTCATTATGAGTTATAACCATAAAAGTTATTTTGCATGGAAAAATGGATAATGTTGGTGTTAAGCCAATTGGAGTCAGGTTCATCCAGCTTCACTGGAGTCAGGCGGACTTCTTCCCTTGTTTGTGCTTCTTGAGGAGTCCGTCTAGCTTCACTGGAGTTAGACGGACTTCTTCCCTGCATAGAAGGATGTCCGAATAGGTGGTTCGGGCATGCTCCTCCGAAGCTTAAGTTAGATGAGAATAACTCTAACTATTTTTGTGGGAGAGAATGAGCATATGTACCTTGTTCGTGCTTTTTGAGAGATTTATATAGAGCTAATGACACCATCCTTATCTTGTAATGATGATTGTGCGGTGGAAATCGAGCCTTGATAGGACAGTCAACGTCGTTATTATGGTGTAGATTGGGTAATCACATCAAGTAAGGGCGGTTGACTGGTGCCATTTGTTGACTATCGTGCTAAAATCTCGGATCGTGTAGCTGACTATCCATTTAGCTTGCCAATGTCTGGGATAGTGTGTAACAATTAATTAACATTGACTTTTGGGTGTAAATGGCGTATAGTCCGCCACTCAGATGTCAGGCGTCTAGGTCGTCGCTCAGACATCAAGCATCTAGTCCGCCGCTCAGACATCAGGTGTCTAGTCCGTAGCTTAAACGTCAGGCGTCTAGTCGTTACTCAGATATCAGTTGTCTAGTCCGACGCTTAGACATCAAGTGTCTAGGTCGGCGCTCAAACATCAAGTGTGGTAGACCACGCATACCAGAAATTCGGAGGACTTGACTGGATGGATTTGCCCGTCTGATAGGTTCAATCGGCTTGGTATGTCCATTATGTCTGGAATTATAGGCCTGTCTGAAAGGTCAATTGGTTTGGTCTGTCCATTCCGTCTAGCATTGTGGAAAAAAGAAAGCTTCATTTCTAGTGCCAGATAAAGCTCATCTTGGTCTAAACGGAGTGATCCCAAGCGGGTTATATGTTTGCCCTAGATGGCTAAAGGGTCTTGAGTCTAGGAAGGACACGTGGAGGGAAGCCCTCCACAATGCCCCATAATCTGTCTGCCTTTATCTGGTAAGGTAGCTATCTGGTTGAGGTAGGACAGATTATCTGTTTTCAAGTTTTTTGGACGGCAAAAGGCAAATTTTGAGACAACAGAAATGGTAGGTCGTTTCCCATTTTTTCACTTATTTTTCCTTAGTCTCAAGTTTTATAACGATTTCTCTGTTGCCCCTTAGTGGTAGTTAGAGTCTGATACCTTATGTGGCAGGGCACTCACTTTTTCCACTGGTTGGAAGTAGCCAAGACCATGAGGGTATAGGTTGCCCATAATGTGGATAGGAATGAGGATCTTCTTGCCAACTTGGAAATGACAAAGAGTGAGGTTGTTGTTGCCCAATAGTTGGCTGAAGAAAGTGTCAGTCTGCTAAGGAAGACCAAGGAAGAGAATGAGAAGTCTCAAGCTGAAGCTCGTCGACTGGCTAAGGAAAAGATGGCTATGGTAGCCGAGAAAGAGAAGACTGAAGAAGAAGTTATCCGACTGAGGCTGGAACTGAAAGATCCCTGGGCAGGGTTTGATTCCTTGTATTTTTTTACTCTAGTCGGTTGAAGCCTAGTCTTCTATACTTGTAATAAGCAATTTTACTGATAATATTGCTTTAGGTTAGTTACATTCCATGGGCGGAGCAGGGGTACTCCGTCTAGAGTCTGGAGATAGTATGCCCTCGAGTCTTCTACCTTAGTTACAACATATAGCCCTTCTCAATTAGATTGCAACTTTCTAACTCCTGCTTCAGCTGTATTCTCGAAGACACTTCTAAGGACTAAATATCTTGGCCTGAAAAACCATGGTTGTGCCCTTTTTTTGTATTGAGCAATTGCTCTTTGATGTATGAAGCTATCAGGATAGCTACGTCTCCTTGCAATTCGTCTGCCCAATCCAGTTGTCTTATGAGGTCTTCATCATTGTCCCTTTGGTCTTGCACGGTTGTTTTGGCAGTAAGCATGCCAATCTCAGTTGAAATAATGGTCTCCATCCTATAAGCAAAGGCGAAAGGAGTGGCCCTTGTTGGCTATCTGGATGTTGTTCAATAAGCCCATAAAACTCCGAGTAGCTCATCCACCCACTTTCCTTTTGCCCCTTCCAACATTTTCTCAGTGCATTCAATAGGGTTCTTTTTATCGCCTCAGCTTGTTCATTGCTTTGTGGATAACGAGGTGTTGAGTATAGGTTTTTGATGTTTAACTCCGAGTAGAATGTTCGAAAGACAATATTATCGAACTGTGGCCCATTATTTGTCACAATCACTCATGGAACTCCGAATCGACATACCATGTTTTTCCAGACGAACTTGGAGACAATTTTTATCTTTGATGCTAGCATAGACTTCTACCTCCACCCACTTGCTGAAGTAGTCGTTTGCAACGAGTAAAAACTTCTTTTGTGCTACTGCAATGGGCAGAGGCCTGACTATGTCCATCCCTCACTATGCAAATGGCCAAGGACTTATGACCGGGTTGAGAGCTTTAGAAAGTACACAAGGAATGGGAGCGTATATTTGACATTGATTATACCTCTTAACATAATTTTCAGCATCCTACTTCATAGTGAGCCAGTAGTACCCTTATGTGTAAGCACGATGTGTCAAAGTTTGTCCGCCTAGGTGATTTCCATATACGCCTTCATGGAGTTCGAACAGAACATATTTAATGTCTGGCTCGCCCAAACATTTTAGGTATGGACCTCCAAATGACCATCTATGCAGTCGGTCATTAATTAGAGTGAAACATGCTGCTTGTATGTGGAGTTTGTGTTTTTGCTTCTCATCTCCTAGTACCTCCCCTGTCTGAAGGTATTTCACAATGTTAAGCATCCAACCTGAGTCCATTTGACTGGTGTTGCACACTAGCTTGGGTGTGATTGAGGGGGTAGTTTTGAAGTAAACAGGTAGCATCACCATCTTTTTTATGGAAAGAGTGGCAGCTATTCCGGTTAGTGTGTCTGCCTTCCCATTCTCCTCATGTGGCACCCATCTAATGACCCACTCGTCTAGCTTTTCCAGGCGACTTTCCACCATGGCGAGGTAGTGAGCCATGCGTTCATCCTTTACTTCATACTCTCGTTGAATTTTTTCGACAATTAGCTGAGACTCACTCCTGATTTCCAACTTGTTTGCTGCTAATGCTAGGACATGATCTAGACTGGCTATGATTGCTTCATATTCTGCTTCGTTATTGGAAGTAGAAAAATTTAGACAAATAACTTGCTCCATCAGTTCCCTAATTGGTGATTGTAGGATCAGACCTACTCCATATCCGGACACTCAAGAAGCTCCGTCTACATGATGTGTCCATCATTGATCTTCAGGGCGATCAGTTGAATGTGCCTGTTTTTTAGGGAGTTTAGCTATAAAGTTGGCCATAACTTGTCCCTTCAATGATAACCTTGGCTAATACTTGATTTTGTACTTACTCAACTCGATGGCCCATTTCAACATTCGTCCGGATAGATCCAATTTGTGCAGGGTAGCTTAGAGTGGCTGTTTTGTGAGTACAATTACTTGATGAGCTTGGAAGTATGGGTGGAGCTTCTGAACGACATTTGTTAGGGCTAAAGCCATCTACTCCATTTTGGAGTACCGAGTCTTAGCATCTATCATTGCTTTACTCACATAGTAGACATGACTCTGTTCTTTGTTTTGTATGTGTCGAAACACGACGACACTAACAGCATAGTCGGATACAATCAAATACATGTAAAGTTGTTTGTCAGACTTGGGGTTACTTAGAAGGGGCGATTCAGTGAGATAACGATTGACTACTTCAAATGCCTATCTACATTCATCCTTCCAGCCTAACGTGCTTACTCCCCTGAGCGTTAGGAAGAAAAGTCTCAGCTTGTCCATGAAACGAGCTATGAAATGCCCCAAAGCTGCTAAATAGCCTTTGAGGTGTTGCAACTCCTTTTTGTTGCTGGGGATGGGTGTTTCAATGACAACTTTTATTTGAGTCGAATTAACTTCAATTCCTATTTGAGCCACCATAAACCTTAGAAACTTTCCTGCACTGACACCAAATGTGCACTTAGTTAGATTGAGTTTTATGTTGTATGCCCACATCAAACGAAATGTTTTTTCCAGATGTTGGATGTGCTCAACTCAAGTTTGGCTTTTTACAACAATGTCGTCAATGTAAACTTCCACGGTTCGATCGATTAGGGGCTTTAAGATCTTTATCATTAGTCTTTGATAAGTAGCACCAACATTCTTAAGCCCGAATGACATGACTTTGTATTCATACAACCCATGTGGTGTAACAAAAGTTCTCTTCTCCTTATCCAACTGGAACATAGGGATTTGATGATATCCGAAGAAAGCGTCTAGGAAGGAGAGCATCCCATGCCCGGCGGTGGAATCGACTAATTGATCTATCTAGGGTAAGAAAAAGTTATATTTTGGGTAGGCATAATTCAGGTTGGTATAATAAACATAAACTCGCTACTTCCCATCATTCTTTGGAACGACCACCACGTTTTCCAACCAGTCTGGATATTTGACTTCTCAAATAAATTCGACTACCAACAGTTTTTCCATTTCGATTTGGATGATTTTTTGTCAGTCTAGATGAAAACATCGAACTTTTTTTCACGTGAGGAGGGCGTGACGTTAAGTTTTTAAGAGGCCACAGATGGATGAATTCCTGACATATCTGAGTGAGTCTAGGCCAAGATGTCCTTATCTCGCTAAAGTACACTTCCTAGCAGTTCCAGTTCATCATGCATAAGCAGGGAGCTGGTACAAGTGATTTGATCTGTGCCATGTGAGAGACACAGTGGTTAGAGTGGATCAGTTACTGATGGATCTTTCTCCATCAAGCTCAGTAACTGTTATTTCTCCCTTGTATTTGATGATTCCGGACATGCCTCCTCGCCGACTGGATGTTCGAAGTCTAGCGCCACCTAATAGCATTGGCACGCGACTAGTTAGCTGCCAAGGAGATCGACTTGTCCCTCCTCCGTGAGGTAGCTCACCATCTAATGGTACGTAAAGGGAATGACTTTCATTCTGTGAAGCCATGTACGTCCCATAATGACATTATATGGGGACAAATCATCGACCACTAAGAATTGTACGTTCAGGGTGATTGGGCCAGCTTGGATGGGCAGCACAACGTCACCCAGAGAAGTCATCGTAGCTCCATTGAATCCGAACAGCAAATGCCCTAGGTTCTTTAAGGTGGATGGTAAGTAGCCCATCTGCTTGAAGACTAACATTTGCAAGAGGTTAGTTGAGCTACTTGGATTAACCAGGACACTTCTCACGTTGAATCAACCTACCCCTAGTGTCAAGACTAGGGCATCTTCATACGGTTGTAATACTTGGTTAACACATACTAGAGGGAATGAAACTGTACCGTCAATGAAGAGCACACTCCATTCCGAAAAGTTACGTTGAATGGAGTTAACCCGCTCTCTTATAGAGGTTACACGGAGCAACCTTCCCTTTTGTTGCTTAGAATTGTATCTATCGTCTACGGGGCCTCTATGTATGTAGTTGATGACAACTTTGGAAGTTGTCGAAGATGTAGAAGCTTGGACGACTGCCTCTTGCATCGTCTTTCTTTGCCTGCTAGCTATGAGAACATACTATTTTAGGTGTCCAACTTTGATTAGTTTCTCCACCAAGTAATGGAGACTCTTGTATTGCTCAGTGGTATGGTTGTGATCCTTATGAAATGAGCACCTTTTGTTCCAATCCTATCTAGCTGGATCTGTTTTGATTGGCTCTAGCCATGTGAAGTCTGACAGATCACGGATCATCGGGAGGAGTCTCTCATATGAGATGTTAAGGGGGGTTAGTCTCGCCTGATTCTGCTACTGTTGGCCAGCCTACCCCTTGCTAACTTGCCTTAATTGGTCCAAGGGCTTAGAACTTCCTGCCTCGTCATCCTTGGTCGGATGATTGGTGACCAAGACCTGTTGAGTAACTGCCCGGACATCGTTTTCGATCATAGAGTATTTTTCTGCTCGCTTGAATAGATCATCCATCGTCGCAGGCAACTTCTTTGCAAGAGACTAAAAAAATGGTGTGTCCGAGCCAATGTTTCGCATGAAGATCTACAGGATGACATCCATACTGCAGGATTCCACTTGGAGCACTACTTGCCTGAACCTCTTCGTAAAGTCTTTGAGCAACTCGTTCTCCTGCAACTTGATGTTCTGTAGGATGCTTATATTCTACTTATGGCGAGCGGAACATAAGTAGTAGCCCATAAAGGCTTTCGATATATCCCGAAAAGTGTTCATGAAATTCAATAGGAGACGGTGGAACCAAGAAAGAGCTTGGTCATGTAGGCTGGCAGAAAAGACTTTGCACAATAATGTATTATTCCCTATATCAAGGGTCGTGAGCTACCTGAAGTGCAAGATGTGATTGAATGGATCACTTGTTATATTGTACATCATGAATTTTAACATTATGAACCCCTTAGATGACTCATAGTTAATAATATGAGGGTCGAATGGCGTAGAGCATGTCATCCAACCGTCGTATAATAGAGCCAAACGGAGCTCGGATTGCCGGCGCCCCAACTTGCTGCTGTCTTGGTGGCTGAGAGGGCCATTTCGACATAACTACTACGGTTGGAGGATCTAGATGGGCCTTCAGGGTTTCTAATATGCATGGTTGCCCCTCCACGCCTGGTGCTTGAGGTCCCAATCGAGCTCGCATCACATCTGACAAATGTGACCTTCTGTCACGTCTTCTCTTCATTGATGTCCAGGTAGAGTTGGTGCCTTCATCTAGCTACAAGCTGGCGAAAGCTCTTCCCCAAACTGTGTCATGTAGTTTCCACAGAAGAACTCTGTGTTCCTGGGAAAAAAATGCCTCATCAGTCCGTCTTAAGGCTATTTGTTGGCTTTGAGGGTGCCAACTTTGAGAAGGGTCCGATGCTGACATTTGTGCCCACAACTCTTCATTGCCGATTATTCTCTCGTTAGCGTTTCTCCATCTTTTCAGGCCAAGCAAAGTAGTCTTCGCCACCCATAGCTAACGATCGACTTCTAGAGGGTGTTGACATTCTTAGTCATTTCCACAAACGATGTTAATGTTGGTGTTAAGCCAATTGGAGTCAGGTCTGTCCAACTTCACTAGAGTCAGGTGGACTTCTTCCTTTGTTCGTGCTTCTTGAGGAGTCCATCTAGCTTCACTGGAGTCAGACGAACTTCTTCCTTGCATAGAAGAATGTCTAGACGGGTGGTTCGGGCACACCCTAGATAAGGATAGCTCTAACTATTTTTGTGGGAGAGAATGAGCGTATGTACTTTGTTCGTATTTTTTAAGGGATTTATATAAAGCTAATGGCACCGTCCTTATCTTGTAATGATGATTACGCAACGAAAATCGAGTCTTGATAGGACGATCAATGTCGTTATTGCAGTATGGACTGGGCAATCACATCAAGTAAGGACAACTAATTGATGCCATTTGTTGACTGTTGTGCCAAAATCTCGGACTGTGTAGATGACTGTCCATTTAGATTGACAATGTCTAGGATTATGTGTAACAATTAATTGACATTGACTTTTGGGTGTAAATGGTGTTTAGTCCACCGCTCAGACTTCAAGTGTCTAGGTCGTTGCTCAAACATCAAGCGTTTACTCCGCCGCTCTGATGTCAAGCGTCTAGGTCACCGCTCAAATATCAATCATCTTGTCTGGCGCTTAGACATCGGGTGTGGTAGACCACGCATGCCAGAAATCCTGAGGACTTGACTGGATGGATTTGCCCGTCCGATAGGTCCAACTGGCTCGGTTTGTCCATTCTGCCTGGCATTATAGGCCCGTCTGAAAGGTCAATTGGTTTGGTCTGTCCATTCCATCTAGTATTATGGAAGACAAAAAACTTCTCACTTCTGGTGCGAGACGGAGTTCATCTTAGTCCAAACAGAGTGATCTCAAACAGGTAATATTTTTGCCCTGGACAACCAAAGGGTCTTGAGTCTAGGAAGGACACATGGAGGGAAGCCCCCCACAGATAAGTTGTGGACCCAGCATTTTAATTTGATGCGTTCCTACTCGATGGTGTAACTCACTTTTTATTTATTTAGTGAAAATATGATTTTTAGAAAAGACTTAGAGTCGCCACTTATTTTTGTTTTATTTTTAAGGGAAAACAAAATAAGAAAGAAAATCCTAAGTGTGACTCTTTATTTGGAAAAGACAATCTGTGGAAAACTAAAGTCGAGTATAGGGGTCAAGTTACTTATTGGGAAGGTACGGTAAAAAAGTCGTAGCACCCCTTTAAGTTCTTAAAAATGGGTCTCTACTAAATAAGGTGAAACAAATGTAGCAATTGATAAGGAAATAAATGGATACCAGAATGATTATAGATCAAAACCAAGTCATGATAATGAATAAATAAACAAAGTGAGAGTAAGAGCATACCTTTGCAATAGGTGATAAAGCGCTATCATGAAACAAAGTTAGTGCACAATGATAAGTGTAAAATATCTCACACAAAACCAATCAAAATCAAACAATATTAACCATACAATTCTCTTGAATTGTTTTCGAAAGAAATGTTATGAATGTTATTTTACAAGCAATAATTTTATGTTATTCGTAATAAGCATTTTATCCAAACCATGGAACATCACTTCCCAAAATAAGAATTTTAATCAAATAACCTAATCAAATAACATGCTTTATAATAAGAAAATCTAAAAAAAAAGAAAAAAGAATTACCATTGTCACATGTGAAAACTTTAAACTCCATAACAGAATCAAATAATATAAAGTTAACATGAAATATACTAACATTTAAGAAAGGTTATTATCAGGAAGCTAAATATTTGACATTCTAGAAAACTTATTTAACATAAAATCAACTTAAAACCAACTACTAGCAATTAAATATCAGAATATTAATCATGAAACTAATTTATTCTATATTCAAGAAAAATATCATTTAATACACGAATGTCGAATTGGTATTTTAGAAAACTAATTTGCATCAACCTAAAACTAAAATTTTCAAATTCTTATTTTCCAATTATCCCCCAAAATTAACCACAACTAAAATTTAAAGATTTTAATTTTCCACTATTTTCAAAAATTTGAAACTAAAAATTTTAAATTTCTAAAAAAAATCCTATTTTGTACTATAAAAAAATTCCAAATTTTCACTATTATCCAAAACTAAAAAATTCCTATATTTTATTATTATTAAAAAAAATCCAATTTTCCATTATTATTAAAATTAATCTAAAATAATTTTTTTTAAATTTTTTTTAAATCCAATTTTCCATCATTATTCAAAATTAATCAAAACTAAACTAAAAATAAAAAATAAAAAAAATCATATTTTGTATTATTATTTTTTAAAAAATTCAATTTTCCATTATTATTAAAATTAATCAAAACTAAATTTTTTTAAAAAATTACAATTTTCCACTATTATTCAAAATTAACCAAAACCAAAAAAATTAAAAGAGAGAATTAAAGAAAACTAATTTACCATGGATCATTGAGAAATAGAAATTAAAAATGAATGTTAAAAATTATTCTAATTATTTTCATGTTCAAATGAATTTATTAGGAATAAAACAAAAAAATTTATTCCATGAGATCAAACTGAACACTTTAAATAAATAATAAACATGCAATAGCTTAGAATCTAAAATACAAGAGCCCATAAAAATAATAATACACTACAATTCATGAACTAAGCACCTTATTGTTTCATGCATATTATCATATAAATCTACACGAAATGCCATGTCCACTATGCATCAATAATTTTAAAAATAATGAAATTAAAGTACTTTGGTACATCTTATAACATAATAATAATAATAATAATAATAATAATGAAACAAACTCAGCCTTATAGAAATGGCAGTGGTGTTATTCATAGTAATGGGAAACCTAATTAATGGTGACTATGCATGAAGTTATGGCTACTCCATCAAAATTTTGGTGCCTTTTTGTGTGTGAGTGGCTCTTGTGTGGTGCGTTGGAGAGTGGCCAGATTGCCACCATTGATGAGGTTCACGTTGTAAAAAAAAAAACTTGCTTCGAACCTAGGGTGGTCTCGACGAGGGTGGTTGAAAGTGTGTCGCCCATGCCGTTGCGGAAAAGGGAGCCGCCTGTGGGGCAGCAGCCCCGACTGTGGGTGTCAAAGGAGCAACTGTGAGAGCATGTGGGCTGCATGTGAGCTGTATGATGGCCATATGGTGGTCGTGGGTGAGCTATGGGCTACAAGTGAGTTGTGGGATGGTCATGAGTTGCATGTGAGCTATGGGATGGCCATATGGTGGCCATGGGTGAGCTATGAGGGAGGTGCGGGTTGCATGGTGGCTGTGTGGGTGTGAGAGAGGTGCAGGTTGCATGGTGGTTGTGTGGGTTGTAACAAGATGATGGGGATTGATGGTGGTGCAAATGGGGAGTGGCCGGTGAAAATGGGCAGCTTTAGGACTGAAGTCGAGTGGTGTTTGAATGGGTGAAGGAAGTAATGAGAAGGGTAGGTTTAGTGGGTACTGAAAGATGGAAAGAGGTGGTGGGAATCGGTTACTGGAAGTGGGCATGATAGATAGAAATATGAGTATGGTGACGGGTATGGTGGAGTATGAAGATATGGGCATAGTGATAGGTATGAAGATTGAGGAGGTGGTAAGTTGGTATGGGACAGGATGTCGATGATGGTATGAAGAATGTGGGTCGTGAGTGATGGAAGGGGTGGTGGAAGTGGTGGAAAAGATAGAGCCGAATTAATCATACATAGACATTTACATGCACGTGGGAAGAAATGTGACAAGGTGATGAATAGCTAAGCAGGTTTGGTGGTGGAGTAATCAGGAAGAGGGTATGGAAAATTGGTAGTGTCAGGGTCCCACTAAGATCAAAGCATAATGCTGAAATAGGACTTTTGTATGCTTTAAACTGAGTAATAATAGATTTAGTGATAATATCTCTAACAATAACCATTCCAACGTCGTCTGCATATGGAAAATGGGGATTGACAGTTCCATTTCCCTTCCATCTAGGACCAGGACTCCCAAAATGTGGCAAATTATTGGAAGCAGGTAGGAGTTCAGGGCAATATCTGGACAACTTATATCCAATGTTTCCTAAGGACACAATTCCAGCTGCAAGTTGCTTGCTCGATTTTTTCGCATAGTGTGCAACCAGACTCCCATTTGAAGCAGAACCAAAGAAACTTCCAGAAGTTGTTAAATATTGAGGACTAATGCGCTTATAATTTGAGACTACAATAGGACTGCCACAATAAGCCAACCACTTAGGACCCATTGCAAGAGGTCCATAGCTTATGCTCTCTGAGCTAAGAGAACCAGTTACTATCAAATTTGTGAGAATAGTAAATTCGCTCTCTAATGTTGCAACATCAAAACAGTGTATCTGAGCTACTTGAGAAATAGCAACCACTCGGGGGCTGTATCTTACGAAATAAACTACTAACCTGAACTTCAAAAAATGCACGAAAGACTGAGATTTCAAGGAACAAAAACGAACTACAGTAGGCATAGCACTATCATTCACTGTATCATGGCTATTTGGAATGTCCTCCTTGAAAGAATTGCCAAATCCATCCTGTATATTACCACCTCCAAAAAGAGATCCATCTGAACAAACTACCAGTAATGGGTGGCTGACTGCAAACTTGTCTTTGGATCCCTTTGATGCAATTAGGTTTGGTAGCATTTGCAAAAATGAAATAGGACCATCATGTCTGGACACTAGATCACGCACATTATCTGCTTCTTCAACATCCCACACCTGGAATTAGATCGATATCCAAGCAAAAGAACTTGTCGATTGATGTTTCCATCACATTCTAACATGTCAAACCCATCCCATTGCACCTGATCATGGTTGGCATCATCATCTCTATCCACCAACAATTTCACATTTCACTAAATCCCCAGTCTTGGACTTGATAGTTGAAGACATCATTCCATCATACATAAGAAGCATAAATAGAAAAGAGCAAAAACAGAAGCAGAGCATAAAACGAACCAAAGATTAGTGAACTTAGCTCCATTTCATGGGTTATCAATGAGCTAGAGACAGGTGAAACCAACATAAAGCAAGAGCATGATTCTTGAACATCAAGTTCAAAGATGGACCCATATACAAATTATACAAATTGTTTTCAGATGGAATCAAAGATACCAGAAATAAAACCAAAACAGAGCAATTATGCAAACAATCAGGTTTAGCAAAACAATCCTGTGGCCTTTGAAGTCCACAACAATCAACAAACAACGTCCAAAATCCAATGGAAAAAACGAAAGCAAAGCATGATAGTTGAAATGAACTGGAAACCCATGACAACCATACCTGGAATAACTCCTCTCAAGCAGTGTTGGCTTGGCTTCAAGCAAGTTGTATTCTCTCTCCAAGATTTGCAAGAGCTCAACGAGCCATCCTTCTTCTTCCTCTCCTGGTTTTCTTTCCTCCTGTTACTCCCCCTTCTAAACGTCTCCATTTTTCTTATATCTCTCCTGTCTCTCTCTGCTCCATTCCAAGAAAACTTTTCAATCTCCTCTCGTAATCTACCAACATTTCCTTTCCGTTGACCCATCTCCACCTCCCCACCAAACTCTTTAATTTTCCCAAAAACCCAACCTCAATCTTCTTCCCCCACGGTCTCTTTTTACTTTCCTACCAAAAATTCGTTTTTTTTTTTACCTAAATAAACGAGTAAATAAAATAAAAATTTTAATAAAAAGGTATTTTGGAAATAGAAATGAAAATAAAAAATAAAATAATATAATATAATATAATATAATATAATATAATATAATAGTAAGAATAATATTAATAATATAAAAAAAATAATACTCTTAATATTAATAAAGATAATAGAAACAATGGTAAGAAAAAAACAATTCTAATAATGATAATTAAAAAAATAAAATGACAAAAATAATAATAAAAATATACAATGACTATATATATAAGTAGATATGAAAATGAAAAAATAAATAAATAAATGACTAGATATAAGTATGCAACATGTATTTATAAAGAAAACATACAAGCTACATAGGCCATGTAAGCCACGCAAACCACGTAAGCCATACAAATGACTTAGGGGTACTGGAGCAAGCCCTAAAGGACTAGGCGCACCTAAATGGGCCAGGTGTGCCTAAATGGGCCAAGTGTGCCTAATGGGCCTAAATAAGTCTAAACAAATTGTCATAAATGTGTATCATCCAAAAGCTATTCTCATTCTTTTTATACTTAGATGGTTTTTTTTTTTGTATATTTTTCATTTTTTATTTTTAGTTTTTCTTTACTTTTATTTTTATCATGATCAATCATTTAATTTTGAAAAAATTAAAAGATTTGGGTTGAAGTAACATTCTTCTTATAATAATTTATATTTATATCAATATTTTTTACATTAGTTTATTAGTTCATGGGTTCTGCCTTTTTCTTTTTATTTTTTTTTTGTCTCATATTTTTTCTTAAATTTTCTCGGAACCAAACATAGTCCTACTGAGTTGCTAGCAAGCCCATATTCATAGGCTTGAATACATTTTATGCATACATTTCTCTATTGAAAAGCAATTCAAGTTGTTAGCCCAAGGGTTCTCCTAATCGGGTTTTGATGATAACAAACCATAGTTAAGTGACTAGTTGGTTTGAATGGTAAAAAATCTCAGGTATAAATTCGGAAATTCATCAAAGGACTAAATGGATACAAGATCAAGACTTTTGGAAGTATTTTGATCATAGGAAACGAATGTAAAATGAATGCATGGGTGCACTTAGGTTATTCATACCATTTCATGCATCTTTGAAAACTTGGTTTATCCTTTAAATTTTCAATTTCATTAAAACCCGAGTTTTATCAAATGTACCTTAGGCAAAACGTTTTAAAATTGACATATTAATTCACCTAAAGACCTTGCCTAAGTGTTAGAAAAGAAAGAAATTGAAAAAGATAGGTTTTTAAGACGAAAAGGCTGAACCGGTCGAGGCTCTGACCAACCGGCTCAACCGATTGGGGAACCGATCGTTCGGTTGCCCTTGTCCGGTCGAGAAGTGCCAAAAACACACTCTCTCTTCCAGTAGCTTCCTCTTCCCGGTTGAGGATCACCCCTTCCCGGTTGAGGCAATGATAACCTGTAAAAGCATTAAAGGCTTTAACGGCTAGTGAACTAGTCGACCCCTAGCTCAACCGGTCGAGGCTGCCTTTTGCTATTTTTGGCTCCCGAGCTTAGAAACCTATAAATTGAGAGCTTCACTTAATTTGTTACACAGAGAACACTTGCAATCAATTGTCTACCTATCTGTTCTTGGCCTAAAAGCTCTCATTTCTTTCTTAGTGCATTAAATCATCACTTGCATATCCTTTAGTGCGCCTTTGTGAGTCATCCTAGCTTTATTTTGTATTTGAAGATTAGAAGCTTGGTTGAAGCTTCAAGTTAGTGGAACTCTCACTCGGTTAGGAGATTGAGGAAAGTGGACATAGGTAAAGAAGTGTCGAATCACTTTAAAACCCGAGTTTGAATTCTCTAACTCTATCTCTTTATTTTTGTTTATATTGTGCTTGAACTTGTTGTGTTGGAAAAGTTTTTTAAAAACCCAATTCACTCCACCTTTTGAGTGTTTTTCCTAATTAAGCATAACCTTTATTTTCTCAATTAGCATTAGAGCTAGACCTATTGCTTAAGACTTAATTGTCTAAGAGGAAATGACTATTCCATCAAGCTCATCTCAAACTAAAAATTTTACAAAACATAGAGCTCCATTTTTTACGGGAACTGACTATCTCTATTGGAAAACTAGAATGACTTAGTATTTACAATCAACCAATTTAGACGTATGGGACGTCATTGAAGATGGCCGAACTTTTCCTACTAAACTAGTTGATGGAGTCTTGGTTCCAAAACCCAAGCAAGAATGGAATGAGCTTGATAGAAGAAATTTTCAATTAAATGCTAAGGTTGTTTTAATTTGCAATGTGTTATGGATATAAATGAATATAATAGAATATGTCAATGCAAATCAACTAAAGAAATTTGCAGATTACTTGAGATAACTCATGAAGGAACAAATCAAGTGAAAAAGTTAAAAATTAATTTACTTGTTCATAACTATGAATTGTTTTCAATGAAAGAAAATGAGACTATTGTTGGGATGATTACTAGGTTCACCGACATCGTCCATGGTCTTGAAGCTTTGGGAAAAACCTACAAGGAATCCAAGAAGGTGATGAAGATATTAAGGTCACTCTCATTAAAGTGGCATACTAAGGTCACCACAATTCAAGAAGCAAAAGACTTGACTAAGCTACCTATGGAAGAGCTCATAGGGTCATTGATGACATATGAGATTAACTTGGCAAAGCAGATACAAGAGGGTGAAGACAAAAAGAAGAAGAGCATAGCTCTCAAAGCTACAACCAAGGAAGAAGAAGATGTTGAAGAAGAAAAACCAAGTGAGGAAGATGATGATTTAACCCTCATCACAAGAAAGCTTAACAAATACATGAGGAGTGAAAGGTTAAAGGAAGAAAGTTCATCTCTATAAGAGACCTTTCTAAAAAGGAATCCTCATCTCATGGTGACAAGGAGAAATGGGAAAAGAAAAGAAATTTGATGTGTTTCAAATGCAAAAAACCAAAACACATCAAATATGATTGTCCTTTCTACAAAAATGAAGCCAAGAGAAGAATGAAAAAGGCAATGATGGCCACTTAGAGTGAAAGTGAAGAATCCTCCAAAGAAGAAAATGAGAAAGAAGTGGCAAACATGTGCTTCATGGCAATAGATGATCTTGATGAGGTAAACTCTAACCTTAGTGATGAAGATATGCATGATATTTTTGAAGAATTATATAAGGATTTTGAAAAAATTAGTTTGAAAAATAATTCTCTTAAAAAGAAAATTCAAGAACTTGAAAAAGAACTTGAAGAAGTGAAAGAAAATTTTTCAATTTTTGAAATATCTAAAACTCATCTTGAAAAAGAAAATGAGATTTTGAGAAGTGAAAATGAGATTTTGAAAAAGAAAAATGAATGGTTGACCTTCTCTCTTTCAATTTTTTCTTGTGGACAAAAATCTTTTGAAATGATCTTAACTAGCCAAAAATGTGTTTTTGACAAATAAGGGATATGATTCAAATCCTCAAAGAATCAAAAGTAATTTAAAAACTATTTTATAAAGGAATCCTCAAGTGCAAGTCCTTCTACTACTTGCAACTTTTGTGGAAGAGGAGGGCACATTAGTAGCACATGTCCCTTAAGAAATTGATCTCAAAAGAATTCAAATGCTAAGGTTAAAAAGGTTTGGATTGAGAAATCCAAGGTCACTAACCCTCAAGGACCCAAAAAGATATAGGTACCTAAATCAACTTGAATTTTATTTTGTAGGGTTCAAAGAAGGATAAGTGGTTCTTGGATAGTGGATGCTCAAGACACATGACCAAAGATGAATCCAAGTTTGCTTTCCTTACAAAGAGAAAGGAAGGATACGTTACCTTTGGAGACAATGCAAAAGGAAGGATCATTGGTCAAGGCAACATTGGTAATGACACATCCTCTCTTATTGAAAGTGTTTTATTAGTGGATGGTTTAAAACATAATCTTTTAAGCATTACTCAACTTTGTGACAAAGGTTTTAAAGTAATTTTTCAAGTATCTCATTGCATCATCAAAGATATTCAAAATAATAAAACCATCTTCATGGGCCATAGATGTGATAATGTTTATGCTATAAATATTTCAAAATATGATGGCCATGATAGATGCTTTTCAAGCATGCATGATCAAAGTTGGTTGTGGCATAGGAGGTTGGGACATGCTAACATGGACCTCATTTCCCAACTCAACAAAGATGAACTTGTTAGAGGCCTTCCCAAAATAAATTTTCAAAAAGACAAAGTTTGTGAAGCTTGTCAAATGGGAAAGCAAATAAAAAATTCTTTAAAAAACAAAAATTTTATTTCAACAACTAGGCCTCTTGAGTTGTTGCATATGGATTTATGTGGTCCCTCTAGGACACTAAGCCTTGGAGGAAAATCTTATGCATATGTTATTGTGGATGACTTCTCTAGATACACTTGGGTCTTGTTTTTAAGTCAAAAGAATAAAGCCTTTTATGAGTTTTCAAAGTTTTGCAACAAGGTTCAAAATGAAAAAGGTTTTACAATTACTTGTATAGGAAGTGATCATGTGAGAGAATTTGAAAATATTGATTTTGAAGACTATTGCAATGAGCATGGTATTAACCACAATTTTCAGCTCCTAAAACTCCTCAACAAAATGGGGTAGTTGAAAGAAAAAATAAATTCTTCAAGAAATGGCTAAAACCATGCTAAATGAAAACAATTTACCAAAATATTTTTGGGTCGAAGTAGTTAACACTTCTTTTTATGTTTTAAATAGAATATTATTGAGACCTGTTCTTAAGAAAACTCCATATGAGCTTTGGAAAAACAATAAACCCAACATTAGATATTTCAAAGTCTTTGGGTGCAAATGCTTTATATTAACACCAAAGACAATCTTGGAAAATTTGATGCAAAATCGGATGTTGGAATTTTTCTTGGTTACTCAACTTCAAGTAAAGCCTTTAGAGTTTTTAACAAAAGAACCATGGTTGTAGAGGAGTCCACCCATGTTATTTTTTATGAATCTAACAATTCTCTCCAAGAAAAAGAGAGTTTTGATGATGATTTAGGCTTGGAGACCTCTATGGGAAAATTACAAATTGAAGATAGCAGGTAACAAGAAGAAATTGGAAAGGATCCCTGATTCGTGCCTAATTGGTGTATCAGCTGATTCATGTCCAGTTGGTGCTACTTGATGGAGGGAGTAATCAACAAAATTTATAACCTATTACACCATGAACTAGGGTAGCAAAGAAAAAGCTACTATAGCATAGTGGCTCTAGGATCGTTCACTGGGAAGGGTTTTCAAACTGAAAATGATACCAATTCAAAGTGAATTGGTGCTGTTTCATTTCAAGGTTAGCTTAAGAAATAAAACACAAACTTTGGTTTAAAAAGGTTTAGATTTAGACTAACGGCACAACAAGTACTGGAAATTACTTATGAAGAAAAACATTCCTTGGAGATTTAGGTTCACAGGGGAGGTTCCTCATGCAAAAACATAGTTCCGGTCAGTTGGTTTATTTCCTCGCATTAGAGAATTAACATAAAGTCAATTCTCTAACCGGTGTTGTATAAATGCATCTCTTAATTGGATTTCAGCTCTAATTCTCTCTCACTGATGCAACTTGCAATGGTTCGAGCCTCTCACTTAGCCTTTACCATTCAAGGTGATCTTTAACCTTGGACTTCCTTTCTCAAGCTCGTAAGAGATAACTAATGGATGTCTCCTTAAAGTCCAAAAGCTTACCAAGTGTTGGCAATTCTAGAAAATCCTACCTTTAAGTCACCTCCCAAAGGCTCGCAAGGGGTAAACTAGTGCATCTCCATGGATAGAGATCACTTGCCTTACCAAGTGTTGGCCCAGGTAACTCCAAGGCGTTTGAAGTTAACTAAAAATATAGAAACCTTTCACGGGACACACTTTCTCTTCATTCATAGCTGAAACCACAAAGCTACTAATTCTTGCACTTGGAACCTTTCCCGACAACCTTAGCTCCAAGGAACTAAAGGTTTAGTTACTCATTCTCTGGGGAAACTTCCTTAGAGAGTGCATAACTTAGTAAATGAAAAATACAATCAAAGTGAGAAGGTAAGGCAGAGCTCAAGCTCTGTATTTTACTTTCTTTCCAACTTTTACAAAAGGTTCGTCACCCTGAGAACAGGCTCTCCAGGCTCTATTTATATGAATATTACATTAATAGTTATTACATGGATATTTAGCCTTTTTCCTAACTTAAAAGCTAAGGAATCCTATAATTGGTGGCTTACAAGGAGAGTTTGGGGATTTAAACAACAAAAATCTAAAGAAAAATATCTCAAAGTGTCGGTTACAAATATCGGGAAGCACTAAGGACCATTTCGCAGGTGAAAATGTGGTCTGCGGGATTTCGCAGACGCATAAAAAGGGCTGCGAAATTACTTTGCAGCAAACGGCTGATTTCGCACCGCTGCGAAGTGGTCTTTCAGCTTGCGGTGATCGGCTTCCAACTTGTCGTGAAACTTCAGGGGGAATTCCACAGCACTGTGCAAAAAGGCTGCGAAATCATTTCGCAATAAAAGGGTGATTTCACAACGCTGTGCAAAATTCTTCCTTCAACTTGGAGTGATCAGCTTCCAATGGTTGTAACTCCTTCATTTCAACTCTGAATTGCGCACCGTTTGAAGCATTGTATTGTTGACTTCCTAAGCTTTAAAATGACATATAGCATGCATAAATTGGACTTCATGAAGTGCTCCAAAAGTGGCTGACATGACTGTCATCAAGAATGCTTCATGACAGATTTCTCTTTGCTTCCCCTCCTTGCATTCCGGATTTGCTTATGGCAAAGGACTTCAAAGCTTTGGTTCTTCATGCTTCTGCTCTTTCCATTGCTTTGCCAAGGATTCCAAATAACTCTCCTCAATCTCATATTGCTTTGGTGATCAAAAAGCTATCAAAACACCAAAACTTATTAGAATTGATTGCAAGGGGCCTTAACATGTTAATTGGGTTAAAAGGCAATAACTACTACTCAAAAGTGTTGAAAAGGATTAATTACAAGCTATCAAATAGCACTTTTTGAGTAGTAATCAATCCCAAGAAAGAAGAATCACCATTGGCACTACCCCCTCCTCAACAAGTGCAAGGTGAATCAAGCCAAGACCTTCCTAAAGATTAGAAGTTTGTCATCAACCACCCACAAGATCAAATTATAAGTAATCCATCTAGTGGGGTAAGAACTAGATCATCTCTTAAAAATATTTGCAATAATCTTGTTTTTATCTCTCAAATTGAACCTAAAAATATAAATAATGCTCTAATTGATGAAAATTGGATGATTGCTATGCAAGAAGAGTTAAATCAATTTGAAAGAAGTGAAGTATGGGAATTAGTGCCAAGACCTTCAAATCAAAGTGTTATTGGAACTAGATGGGTCTTATGAAATAAAATGGATGAAAATGGCATAATTGTTAGAAATAAAGCAAGATTGGTAGCCCAAGGTTTTAATCAAGAAGAATGGATAGATTATGAAGAAACCTTTGCTCCCATAGCTAGATTGGAAGCCATTAGGATGCTACTTGTCTTTGCATGTTTCAAAGACTTTGTTTTATATCAAATGGATGTGAAAAGTGCTTTCTTAAATGGATTTATAAATGAAGAAGTATATGTTGAACAACCACCCAGTTTTCAAAGTTTTAACTTTCCTAATCATGTTTTTAAACTTAAAAAGGCACTTTATGGTTTGAAACAAGCACCTAAAGCATGGTATGAAAGATTGAGTAAATTTCTTTTGAAAAAGAGTTTTAAAATGGGAAAAATTAACACAACTCTTTTCATAAAGACCAAAGAAAATGACATGCTCTTAGTGCAAATATATGTTGATGATATCATTTTTGGAGCTACTAATGTCTCTCTTTGTGAATAATTTTCTAAATGCATGCATAGTGAGTTCGAAATGAGCATGATGGGAAAACTCAACTTCTTCATTTGACTTCAAATCAAGCAACTAAAGGAAGGAACCTTCATCAATCAAGCAAGGTATATAAGAGATCTTCTCAAAAGATTCAACATGGAAGAAGCCAAAACAATGAAGACTATGAGCTCATCCATCAAGCTTGATAAGGATGAGAAAGGTAAATCCATTGACTCAACTATGTATAGAGGCATGATAGGTTCTTCGCTATATTTGACCACAAGTAGACCCGACATCATATATAGTGTATGCTTGTGTTCTAGATTTCAATCTTGTCCTAAAGAATCTCACTTAAGTACCGTAAAACGAATTCTTAGATATTTGAAAGAGACAATGGACATAGACCTATGGTATCCTAAGGATGATAACTTTGAATTAATTAGATTCTCGGATGCCGACTTTACCGGTTGTAAAGTTGAAAGGAAAAGCACTAGTGGCACTTTTCATTTCCTAGGACACTCAGTTGTTTCATGGCATAGTAAGAAGCAAAATTCAGTAGCTTTCTCAACGGCATAAGCCGAATACATAGCAGTCGGTTTGTGTTGTGCACAAATTCTTTAGATGAAACAAACACTTAGTGATTTTAATTTGTCTTTTGAACATGTTTCTATTAAATGTGATAACACTAGTGCCATAAACATTTCAAAAAATCTCGTACAACACTCTAGGACTAAGCATATAGAGATTAGACACCATTTTCTTAGAGACTATGTACAAAAGGGTGACATTACACTTGAATTTGTAAGCACAAAAGATCAACTTGTCGATATATTTACAAAACCTCTAAGTGAAGAACAATTTGTTGATATTAGAAGACAACTAGGGGTTATTTCTTTATGATCAAATGATTTCTTGATGAATTCTTGTTGAATATACCTTACGATTGCATGAATTTCATATCATATGCATCATATAGAAATACACTTAGAAAAGAGGTCAAATTTTGACCAAAAATTAAAATTCCCTTGGCATTGGACATAAAAAATTGGGGATTTCAACTAAAAAGGGTAGGGGAGGATCACGAGATGAGAAAATGCACAAAAATTGAAGCGTTGACCGCGTTGACCGTTGACTAGGCGGTCAACTGGTTAGGGAATCGGTCGATCGGTTCATCGGGGTGTCTTTTTAAAAACCCCTCCCGCACCTCATTTTTTTTCACATGCTCCCTCTAGTTCTTCAAGGTTTGTGTCGTTTCAGTTGCCCAGAAGTGATTTTTGACGCTATTGTAGCTTTTTGAGAGGTTCAGATTAATTTTTGGAGGCTAGGGCTTTGGATTTGGGACCTAAGGCTTTTGATTTGGGATGAGTTCTCCGCTGTCCGCGTGCTTCAGCCAGTTTCAGCTCCATTTCCACGTGCTTAGGGCTTTTGTCTAGGTTCGTTTTCTCTTGGCTGTGTTCTTCTCTCTCTCTACCAGCCTCGTCTCCTTCTCTTTTGTTATTTTGATGCCTTCTAGGAGGAAGACGGCAGCCTCTAGGGCTCAGGGCAAGCGCCCCGCTGAGTCATCTCAGCCTGATCAGACGGAGGCTCACTAAAAGGCGAGGTATGACATGACCCTCTTCAGTTCAGTAGAGGATTATAAAAAATACAAGCAGAAGTTTGCTCAGAGGAAAGTAGTTCCAGGGAGAAGTATCAATTTCTCCCAACTTCAATATTTCGGGTTTGAGGGACTTTTCGGACGGATCGGATGGCTGCCAATCGTGACTATTTCTGAGCCGATTTTCCCGACTCTGGTGCATTCATTCTATTCACGAGTGACCTATGGACTTGGTGGACCGATCACTTCCACCGTTCGAGGTGTTAAGATCAAACTGAGCCTGGAGAGCATTTGCCACATTTTCGACATCCCTTCAGTTGGACTCTGAGTGTATGAGTCCAAGGCTTGGCCTACTGTGTCGGGTTTTGAGCCTAGAGAGGCTATTTAGAAGATGTGCGGCCTTGCAGACACCTAGGGGATGGGCAAACCATCAACACATAGTCTGACCATGACCAACCGAGTCCTTCATCACATGATCTATTCCATCATATTGCCACGAGGAGGACACTGAGATAAGGTCTCATATCTTGAGGCATTCCTCATAGACTCAATTCTGACGGGAAGACAAATTCACGTGGGGTATCTGATGATGATGCACATGATATCATGCTGCGAGAGCATGACCCGAGTACTCCCCTACGGCCGCTTCCTTACTAGAGCATTCAAGGATGCAGGGGTTGATTTGAGTAGAGAGACAGACTTTGAGGCCCCTACCTTTTATGACACTTATGATGAGCAGTCCCTGGGGTGGATGAAGTTTGAGAAGGCCCCTGATGGCTCCTGGATTAGGAGAGCTGAGCGACCACTAGCACAGGCCCGGGGACAAGGACAGATGCATCCTAGAGTAGAGGAGGAGGCCGAGATCCAAGAAATGGAGGGTAGGTTAGACCCTCAGGGGGACTTTAAGCAGAGAGGACTTATGTGTTTACACTGAGAGTGAGACAAATGTTGATTCATGGGACCAGAGCTTAAACAGATTTTATTAATGGTTGCAGTAGGGAAATATAGGGATGTGAAAGTCACGGGGCAACACCCAATGGCTAAGTAAATAAGTTGTGACCGCTTTCACCAACATTACTACATGTGCATAGTCAACGCGATAACCATGTTGGAGCCCACCACCTCCACTTTCTTCCTTGTGGAACCCACCCAAGATCTTGTGGAAAAAGTCCAACCTTACCCTCGAAAATGGGAAACCTCCGTGATAGGCTGGATCTAGGAGGTGAGCCTCACCTCAAGGCCACCTAGCCCCTCATGCCAAGTCCACCACAGTACCCCAGCCCTTGTCTTCAGCATTGAGGGTTACATTGGGAACTTGTTTCATGATTTCAACAATGGCTTCATCCCTATCTTCATCACTTTCAATTCCATATTTCCAGATGGAAACTACGTCCTCGTCATCCACAATTGTCGGCAACAGTGGGAGAGCAAATATGCATATTTACTCCACATGTTTAGTAAGCACCCCATTGTGCACCTGGAAAAAGCCAATGCCACACAATTCTTTCCTTATGCCCATGTCAGCCTCATTTCACATGGTTTCTATCATGACCCAAATTATGAGCAACCCAAAATTTGGCCCATGACCCTAGGTCAAAGGTTTGACCTTAAGAATTCCTCTCAATCCACGCTGGCAATCAACCAAAATGCTCTGAATTTTCTTTTTTTCTAAACATAAATCACACTAGAGCTTCCTCCAACTAACATTCCAATTTATCAATACACCAACCATTACTTAAGAACAACAAGATATAATAATCATCATTAAAGTCTAGAAATAAGAGTTCATAGTTTAGCAAATTAATCATAATAAAGTCTCACTACAAATATATAGTTTCAAAGTTTACTAATATAAGTTCCTAAATAAACCAACATAACAAATACACTACAATCCACTAGGTTGATCCAAAATCTCCTAGGCATCCCGATGCCCTCCCTATCTCATTTGGTGATCAACATGAGCTACATCTACATCTAAAAAGATTTAAAAGAAAGTGTGAGCATTCCACATTGCTCAGTAGAGTGCCTTACACCCAAAGGGTTAATTGGGATTACTAAGGTTCAAGTGAACACAAAATAAACATTCCACCATAATTGATCAACCCAAACATTTTAATTTCTATAATTATAACAATTAAATAAAATGCATGTCGATATGTGAGACACAATCATACAATGCACTGTTGTTCTCGGGTTTTCACCGAATGATACACGTTTGTACCCAAATACACTCCCCATTGGGAGTCTTTTTGGGATAGATTTTTGGGTCTTTCACCCTAGGGGATCTCATCCCCTTCTTAATTCACCTCGCACGAACCTTTACTTTTTATTACTATTTTATTTATTTATTTATTTTTCATTTCATGCATTTTTCATAGTTTTTATTTTCTCTCACACAACCATGATGCAAATGACATGCAATGAGGCTAATTATCCTCATTCACAAATATCACAAACATCAAATAAAATTCCAACTAGTCCAAATATCATTAAAATTACAATTATACCAAAACTCCATAATTTTCCATCAACCCCAATAATGCCAATAATAAAATATAATTATTTATCCACAATAAAATTACCACAAACAACCAAATAAATTTCCAATAATTCAAATATTAATTAAGCATAATTTCCACCAACATTCCCTTATTTCTCAACAATCCCAATAATTTCAACAATCAAACACAATTATTTTCCATAATCAAGTAGAACTTTTGCTCAAAATTTCACGCAAAAAAGAGCTCGTTAACTATTGAAATAGTCGGCCAAAGGTGGACAATGCTTTCTCTCTCTCATAGTCGTCGACACTCTCCACCATTCTGTAACTTTTCTCATTCTCCTCTTTTTATTTCTTTTATTCTTTTAAAAGACCACCACACAATGCACTTCACTTATACATACACACACACACACACACACACACACACACACACATTATTAATTTAGTTTTTTTTTTCTTTTCTCAATTCATTTCATTTTCTTTTTTTAATTCATTTTTTTAAACAACACACAAAATAAATTATCAAACACCAACCCAAAAATTTTAATTTTCTCTAATTTATTATTAAGCAAATTAATTTAATTTATACTTAATTAGTTCAAATTAATTTTAATTATTTCATTTTTCATTTTTCGTTTTTCGTTTTTTTCGCTTTTCAATTTCTATGATCCTAAGAAATTTTCTATCATAAAGTTGACGTGGCACAAAGAATTCAAATCGCTTAATTGACCAATAAAATATTTTGAATTTCGCCAATCCAAAATTGACACGTGTTCTCCAATCAATTTTTTTTTTTTTTTTTAACACTTTTCAACCACCGTCCAATAGAAGACTTTTCAAACTTGAAATTCTAACATGGCCTAAAATACCCGGTCATTACATCCTAACCTAAAAGAAATTTCATCTCAAAATTTAGACGAGTTTACCTCAAAAATTATAGAAGAGTTGCGGATAGTTTTGTCTCATTTCTTCTTTAGGTTCCCAAGTGGCTTCTTCCATCCCATGGTGTTGCCACCACACTTTGACTGCAGGAATCACCTTGTTCCTGAATCTATGTTATGCAACTTCCAAAATTTGCAAAGGTCTCTCCAAATAAGAAGTATCTTCGCTAATCTGAACATCTTGTAAGTCAACTACCCAAATTGGATTTGGAGGCCTTAACATCGACATATGGAAGACATCATGTACATGGGACAACTGTTGAGGCAATATTAACTTGTATGCTACTGGGCTAACTCTCTTATTGATTTGAAATGGTTCCAAAAATCTAGGGCTAACTTTCCCTTTTTCCTAAATCAAAATATGCCTTTTCAAGGACACGTTTACAAACACCCAATCCCCTTCCTCAAACCCCAAGGGCCTTCTTTTTTGGTCTGCATGACTTTTCTATCTATCTTCAGCAGTCTTAAGCTTTTCCTTGATGAGTTGTATCTTTTCTATAGTCTCTTGGACAATCTCAGGTCCCAACAAACAACTTTCACCCAACTCTTTCCAACACAAGGGCAATCTACAAGGCCTCCCATAAAGTGCTTCATAAGGTGTCATGCCAATGCTAGATTGGTAACTGTTGTTATAAGCAAACTCTGCCAAAGGTAAGTAGTATGCCCAATTCCTTCTAAAGTCCAAAACACAAGCCCTTAACATGTCTTCTAAAATCTAGATCACTCTTTCTAACTGACCATTTGTCTAAGGGTGAAAAACAGTGTTAAAATTCAATTGGGTGACCATAGCCCTTTATAAACTCTGCCAAAACTGAGAAGCAAACCTAGGGTCCCTATCAGACACTATAAACAAAGGTATCCCATGCAATCTCACAATCTCTTCTATATACAACTTAGCCAGAGAGTTCATGGAGTTAGTAGTCTTCATGGCTAGAAAATGAGCTGACTTAGTAAGATGGTCCACAATCTCCCAAACTCCATTTTTCGTACTTCTAGCTCTTGGAAACTCTATCACAAAGTCCACAATGATATGATCCCATTTCCACTCAAGTATAGGTAAAGGTTGCAACAACCCTCCAGACCTCTGGTGTTCAACCTTCACTTGCTAACAAGTCTGACAGTTGGCTACATACTAAGCAATGTCTTTCTTCATCCCATTCAACTAGAATTGTCTCTTTAAGTCTTGATATATTTTGGTACTCCTAGGGTGGATGGTATACTTTGCCCTATGAACATCTGCTAAAAGTTCATTCCCCAACTCCATATTCCTTGGCACACACAATCTCCCTTTAAATCTCACACTCTCATCTACATGCATAGACCAATTTTCAGTTACTTCACCTTCTACCAACTAAATTTTAACTTTTTCTAAAAACTTATCATGAACTTAGGCCTCCATTATTCTTTGGATAATCATTGGTCTAGCCGATATACTATAGAAGCATGGACCCTGTCCTTCCCAACCAAGACATAGCTCAAAATCCTCAATAACTGCATGCATCTCAAACTCTCTCAACCATAAGATAGACAACTGGCCATAGATCTTCCTACCCAAGGCATCTATTATAACATTCGCCTTTCCAAGATGGTAATGAAGAGAAAAATTATAATCTTCCAATGTCTTCATTCATTTACTCTACTTAGAGTTTAGATCCTTTTGAGTGAAAATGTATTTCAAACTCTTATGATCATAGTACATCTCAAACTTTTCTCCATAAAAATAGTGTCTCCAAGTCTTAAGGGAAAACACCACTGCTGCAAGCTCCAAATCATGTGCAAATCATGTGCTAGATAGTTCGACTCATGTGACTTTAATTGCCTTGAGGCATAATCTATCACCTTGCCTTATTGCATTAGCACTCACTCTAACCCCACTATAGAAGCATCACAATAAACTGTAAACAACTCTCCACTAATAGGAGTAGTTAACACTGGAGCAGTGGTCAATTTCCACTTTAACTCTTGGAAAACATTCTCACACTCCTCATTCCATTCAACCTTCACTCATTTTCTAGTCAACCGGGTCATCAGTGCTACAATTCTAAAAAAGTATTCCATAAACCTCCTATAACATCTAGCCAAACCCAAGAAACTTCTAACCTCAAATACATTGGTAGGCCTTTGCCACTCCTACACAACTTCCACCTTGGAATGGTCCACTTCTATTCTTGCCTTAGAAACCACATAGCCTAAGAAATTCACTTCAGTAAGCCAAAACTCACTCTTGTCCAACTTTCCATGCAACTGGTGTCTTCTTAAAGTTCTAAGGGTGATCACCAAATGCTACTTATGCTTCTCCAAACTCTTTGAGTAAATCAAGACGTCGTCGACAAATACAATCACAAACCGATCCAAGTAAGCACAAAATATTCTATTCATTAAATCCATGAAAGTAGCAGGGGCATTAGTTAACCTAAAAGGCATGACTAAGAATTTATAATACCCATATCTGGTTCTAAAAGTGGTTTTCAGGACATTTTCTTCTCTAACCCTCAATTGATGATACCCAGTTCTCAAGTCAATCTTACTAAAATACTTTACCCTTCAATTGATCGAACAAGTCATTTATATTTGGAAGATGATACTATTCTTCATAATAACTTTATTCAACTTCCTATAGTCCATACACAACCTTAACGTGCCATCTTTCTTCTTCACAAACAACACTGGGGCTCTCCATGATGATGTACTTGGACGAATAAAACCCTTACTCAACAATTCCTCTAACCAAGTTTTCAATTCCTTCAACTCAAGAAGGACCATTCTATAAGTGGATACTGAAATATGATTTGTTCCTGGATTTACTTCAATAAAGAAATCAAACTCTCTATGTGGTGGTAAACCTGGTAGCTCATATGGAAATGCATCTTGAAACTTCCTCACCACTAGAATTTATGTAATGTCCTTCTGGGCTTTCTCCTTACTACGAAGGTAAGTTAGGAAATTTATTGATCCCTTCCTCAACACATACTGATAGCACGGATCAGACTGCAAAAAAGGAAAACTAACACACTTCCCCTCAACAAAGCAAACCTCAAATCCATCTAGCATACAAAATATTATCCTACGACGATGACAATCAATAAGCATTTTATATAGTGTCAATCCATTCCTAAGATAACATCATACCCAGTCATATCCAAAATCCTCAAATCCACCTTAAGTGCTCTATCTGCCAAGGTAATAACGCACCTCTTGCATATTCTATCAACTCTAGAATTCGTACCCATAGGGGACTTGATAAGTAACAGATTTTGTACATTTTCCGCTTTCAACCCCAATGCATTAGCATAAGATGCATAAATAAAAGAATGAGTTGCACCAGTATCAAACAAAACACGCACCCAAGTACTATAGACCAAAATCATACCTTCCACCAAAAGGGAGTCATCATTTGGCTCTGTTGGGGTCAATGCAAAAACTCTACATTTCGCTTACCTCTCTTTACCTCTAGCACTCAACCCACACCCTTGATAAGATCGAGTCTGACTACTCATAGTGGCTGTCCGGGCTCCTTGCACTGTTGGGAGTTAACATTTGGTAGTAGGGTAAGTGAGGATTAACGGAATTCAAAATATTTTATTCGTCAATTAAGCAAGTTGAATTTTTTATGCCACGTCTACTTTATGGTAGAAAATTTCTTAGGATCATAGAAATTGAAAATTTCTGAAAACAAAAAGCAAAAAAAAAAAAATGAAAACTAAAAATGAAAAAATGAAATAATTAAAATTAATTAGAACTAATTAAGTAAAAAATTAAATTAAATTGCTTAATAATAAATTAGAGAAAATTAAAATTTTTGGGATGGTGTTTGATAATTTATTTTGTGTGTGTTGTTTTTTTAAAAAAAAAATTAAGAAAAAAAAAATGAAATGAATTGAGAAAATAAAAAAATTAAATTAATATAGTATATGAGTGTGTGTGTGTGTGTGTGTGTGTGTGTGTGTGTGTGTGTGTGTCTAAGTGGAGTGCATTATGCAGAGGTCTTTTAAAAGAATATAAGAAATAAATATATAAAAAAAAATGAGAAAAGTTACCGAAATGTGGGGAGTGTCAGGGACTATGAGAGGGAGAAAGCGCCATCTACCTTTGGTTGGTCGTTTCAATGGCCAAATGAGCTCCTTTCTGCGTGACATTTTGAGGGGAAGTTCTACTCGATGCGAGGAAAATTCCTATGGTGGGAAATTTCATTTTCAATGGTTGGATTGTTAAATCTATGGTAGGGAGACTTAACCCTAAAACTTTTATTTAATGCATTTTTCTTTTAAAAAATTATAAATCTTGTTGTTGGAAGGTAAATAGGCAATATTTATGGTGTGAGAAAGTTTATTGGGTGATTTAGGAATTTTCCTTGGGATTTTTGTGTGATAATGGAAGTGTTTAATTGTGGAAAATAATTATGTTTGATTGTTGGAATTATTGGGGTTGTTGAGAAATAATGGAATGTTGGTGGAAATTATACTTAATTGATATTTGAATTATTGGAAATTTATTTGGTTGTTTTTGGTAATTTTATTGTGGATAAATAATTATATTTGATTATTGAAATTATTGTGGTTGTTGGAAAATTATGAAATTTTGGTATAATTGTAATTTTAATGATATTTGGACTAGTTGGAATTTTATTTGATGTTTGTGATATTTGTGAATGAGGATAATTAACCTCATTGCATTTCATTTGCATCATGGTTGTGTGAAAAAAAATAAAAACTATGAAAAATGCATGAAATGGAAAAAGAAAGAAAATAAAATAAAATAGTAATGAAAAGTAAAGGCTCGTGTGAGTTGAATTAAGAAGGGAGTGATATCCATAGGGTGAAATACTCACAAATCTACCCCGGGAAGACTCCAAATGGGGAGTGTATTTGGGTACAAATGTGTATCCTTCGGTGAAAACCCAAGAACAACAGTGCATTGTATGACTGTGTGTCACATAGCCACATGCATTTTATTTAATTGTTGAAAATTGTTGAATTGTTATAATTATAGAAATTGAATGTTTGGGTTGATCAATTATGGTGCAATGTTTATTTTGTGTTTACTTGAAACTTAGTGATCCTTATTAACCTTTGGGTGTAAGGCAGCCTACTGAGCAATATGGAATACTCACCCATTTCTTTTTAAATCTTTTTAAATGCAGATGTAGTTCTTGTTGATCAGTAGATGGGACAAAGAGGGCTTTAGGATGCCTTAGGAGATTTTGGAGCAGCCTAGTGGATTGTAGTGTATTTGTTATGTTAGTTTATTTTGGAACTTGTATTAGCAAACTTTGAAACTATATATTTGTAATGAGACTTTATTTTGATTAATTTGCTTAATTGTGAACTCTTATTTCTAAACTTTAATGATAATTATTATATCTTGTTGCTCTTGAGTAGTGGTTGGTATATTATTAAATTGGAATGTTAGTTGGAGGGAGCTCTAGTGTGATTTATGTTTAGAAAAAAAAAAAAAAAATCATAGCGTTTTGGTTTACTGCCAGCGTGGATTATGAGGAACCCTTAGGGTCAAACCTTTGACCTAGGGTCATGGCCCAAATTTTGGGTTGCCCAGAATTTGGATCGTGACAACATGGTATCAGAGCTAAGGTTGTAATAAAACATTGGGGTTAGTGTTTATGTGCATTATTATGTTTATGATTTGTTGTATGTATTTAGTTAATGAGTTGATTATTAATTAAATTATTTAATTGCTTATTCTTGATGTTTGAAAAGTCTTGTTATGGTGTTTGTTGATGACAGTAAGAAGCGTTATGGTGTTAATTATGTTGAATTATGTATTATGATTTTATGACAATGAAAGTTTTTAATAGTTGATGAAGTTTCTAAATTATTATATATAAATTTATTTTGCTCAACTTGGAAGTGTGGTTGGATTAGGGCTTGTTGGGATTGAACTGGTAGGAAGGCCAAGAAAAGGAATAATTGAAAAAGATGAGGAGTTAAAGTTGGTAAGGGAAGAGCTCCGGGGAGTAAGAAGGGAATTACGGGAGACCACTCAATCAATGAGAGGCCAAGGTTCTAAAAGGTCAGGAGGTACCCAAGGCCAAGAGGATTCGGACCACTCCTAGAGGAAGAGCCACTTTGCTAGGCCAATAATGAGCCAGATGAAGGCAATGAAGAGGTTTATGGTGATGCAACCTCCATCTTTTAATGGAGAGCCCAATGTTGAAGTAGCAGAACATTGGTTGAGGAGAATGAAGAGAATTATAGTGAGATTGGACATACCTGAGGAAAAAATGGTAAGGTTGGCAGCATACATGCTAGTAGACAAAGAAAATATTTGGTGGGAGACCATGAAGAGGGTATATGACACTGAGGTGATGACTTGGGAGGAATTTGAAAGAATCTTCCTAGGAAATTATTTTGGAGAGTTGGCTAAGAATGCCAAGAGAATGGAATTTGAGCACCTTATCCAATGAACTATGTCAATATTGGAATATGAATCTCATTTTTCAAAGTTGTCTAGGTTTTCCATGGAGATGATTAGTGAGGAATGAGAGAAGGCTAGGAGATTCCAACAGGGGTTGAGGCCTGCTATCAGAAATAGATTGGTCCCACTATCTATAAAGGGCTATTCTGAGTTGGTTAAAAGAGCTTTATTAGTGGAGCAAGACATCGAGGACACTAATCAAATTCGGGAACAAATAAGAGATAGAAAAGGGAAACAAAAGTGGAGAAAAGTTCCTATAGGAGATCCTAGAGCCAGCAGTAGAGATAGAGAGGTCAGAAATTTGAGGGGCATTCTTTGTTCTATATAGGAGGTGAGCAAGGTGCTTAGAGGGCTACTGCTAGAGTATGTTATGGTTGTGGGGCGGAAGATCACTTATGAAGGGCTTGTCTATTAAGGAACGCACAACAGGCTCAATTTTATTACCCCTCTCCCAATCCCAACATCTCCAAGCAGAAAGCCTGGCCATGCCTCGTGTTGGTGACTTGAAGTGGAGGTGTTGGGCAGCACATCTTGAACCAGGGTGACCCAAACAATGAAACACATGAGGTGGGCTTCCACGTCACCCTTTTCCACCCCACCCCTACCACTTCTCTAAGGGAAGCTTACATATTGATCAACTCAAGCCATGCCATGATGAGAGTGCATGGCTCCGCACTCAAGCACTCGCTATTTCTTAGGCTAGGTTCGACGTTGATGTAGGTGGTGTCGCATGAACTTGCGTGGGCGGCAGAGGTGTGTTTCAGCAATTCTGCCGAGGAATTAGGGTCAAAGTACATGGAGTATAAGATTGAAGAGGAAGAGAACAGCTTGGCAGACAAGTATGGTAATGATGACATAATGGTGAAGGACTCAATAGGTGCTCAAGGAAAGGGTTGGTCCACTATGATTATGGAAGTATATTTGAAGGAGCAAAATATTAAACTGGATTTGGTTAGGTTTAGGAGACATTTGGAGGAAACCTATAACAAAGCCAATAAGTTCATGAAAAACAAGGCATAATTAATCATTGCATGCATGAGATGTACCTTCGTATATGCTCTTGAACAACAATAAAAGCAAATTCCAAATAATTTATTAATTAAATTATTATCCAAAATTTGGTTTCTAAACTTAAAACAGTATTTTTTTTTTCAAAGAAAATAGTTTGTTATAAGTCGAATGAACATTTACATTATATTGTAAAGATCCGTATTTGCTCATGGGTCACAACATAAACTTAGGGATCGCATATTACTATCTATCAAATGATGGTAAATCATGTACCAACTGCTTCTCAAAATTGAGGTGTCCTAAAGTCTCATGCTTTTAATTGCCATGTAATATTATAATTGAAAGTTAGAAGATTCCTTATTCTTGAAATTAGTTAGGGGGAGTGAATACTAGTCTCATCAATTAATTAGACCCAAATATTAAATTTTTATTGATCTTGATTATGTAGGAAGAGTGTAAATTTGAAGTTGTGTTTTAAGTGTTTTAACTTGTCCCACATTGGAAAGATAGTAACATCTTTAGTGGGTATATTATCTAACCCACTTTCCTTAGTCTAATGGGCTTGTGAAGAGGTGTAAGAGAGCCTCATGAGCCGATGGGGCCCAAGTCCATTTGAGTGGGCTTTGGGCTGGTTGGACCAAAATTCCTTAATGTGTGTCGTGTTTGCACACGCATCTTGCGCAAGGGGTCCCCTCCCCTTGCGTACACAAGCGAACTCGACTAATTTTTTCAAAATAATAATTTTTTTCTTTTAGTGGATCCAACTCTTTGGGAAGAGTCCCATTGGGACTGTGTTAGTGGCTCCGGTTACAAGGAAAAGTCCCATTGGGGCTGTGTTAGTGGCTTATAAGAGCAGGTCACCCCACAACTCTCAAATACCAATTTTTTAGAATTCTTCTAAGTCTTCCAACATTCTGCAACATTCTCTAACCGTGTTCATCACCGTCCTTGCTGGATTCATACATCTATCTAGAAGAATATTTCTGAACCCGAGTTGTACACATTTCGTCTATAGAGTGTACCCAAGGCGAGATTCACTGGCTATTGAATCCTAAAAGTAGGCCAGTGGTATCCTAATGCACCAAGTTTGTCTTCGAGGAGGGTGGATCTATTTCAAGGACAGTGCATTGTCACACCTTAGCCTATCACCAATAAGTTTCCAGTCCCCAACTTTGTTTTTTGCTTGTGTGTTTTGGGCTAGTCCTCTATTTGATACCCTTAGAACAACAAATTATTCCTAAGATCATGTGGAAACTAGTAGTAGAGTTTTAGCAAAAACCTCTACGAATGTAAAACCATAAGTCTTGTCTAGAGCAAAGTAAATTCATTAATATTTAAAAGCAAGTGTTTACTTAAACCAAGAAGCTACATTCACAAAAGATTAATTTACTCTAGCTAACAACTATACTCTATTTTCATACATCTTTGACATAGTACCATATAGTTGCATATAGAAGATAGGAAGCGTTGAGGATTTAGGATTATTCCAATATGACTCAATAAGTGTGCACATGGACCATCTAATAATTAGGTTCCTAATAAGTTAGATCAAATGAGAAGCATATAAAAAAAATTGTAACTTTTACAAAAGGAAAACATAAATATAAGGAAACCCTAGTGAGCTAGGTTAAACAAGAAATGTTTAAAAATATGTAATTTTAATAAATAAATAAAAGAAACAAAAAAAGAATTCTAATTAAAGTTAAGTGCTTGAGCGGTCTCCTTAGAGCCACTTGAGCTCTTCTCCTTGACAACCTCATTTTGCATGCAACTTCAAATTTAAGTATCCCAAGCCCATTCCCATATGCTTTAGATGATATTTTCATTGGCATTTGCCTAACACAATGCCATATTGATCTCATGGTTATTTAAGATCTTAAGAAATCAATGCTCAATCAAATTATTATCATAGAAATATTTACTCTTGACAAAAAGGAAAAAAGTGACAACTAGTATAGAGTAGTTAAGCTATCATCTAGAGGGGGTATGGATTTTTGGAAAATTGTTATCTTGTCTCAAGAAAACTTTGAGAAATAAGAAAGTTCTGAGATCAGGGAAATAAAGTTTTGAGACCAAGAACAAAAATACTTTAATGATTAATATATAATTGTTGATGTGATTAAAATTACAATCAAATTCTTAAAGCAAATTCAAATTAATCTAAATTTTTGGAGTATATTCAAATTAGAGGTCAAATCCTAAGGTAAAAAAGTCTCTTGATTTGAAATAAATGTCATAATGAAGACAAACTTGGATATAAGGCAATAGTTTATTCTAACTATTTAATCAATCAATTCAAAATCAAATTCCAATCATAACACAACATATTATTTATGCTCTATTTTTGTTATCGAAATTCATCCTTATTGATCTTAAGATCTAGCATCAATTTTGCTAGTACCTATGAACTAGTTTAAGCATCAAATGTATTTGAATAAGGAAGATTTCATAGAGAACTTAATAAGAAAATACCACTACAACAAATATGAGATTTTGTTATAAATTAATTTATGGTTAAAAGAGAGTACTATATGGTAAGATATTTTTTTCCACGAATAATAAGTTCGTAAACAATTATTTTTAACCATAAAATTTAATAATATAACAAAAATAAATAATTTTTCTACAAAATAAAATTTATGGCAATATGTTACTTTTCACCACAAAGTAAAAATTGTGGCAATGAATCATTTTTTGCCATAAAACAAGTTTTTAGTAACATGCCATTTTTTTTTTTTTTGTTATGAAAATAATCATGATAAAAGGTCACTTTTGTGCCATAAAAAAAAAAAAGAATAATTCATGTTAAAAGATCACTTTTTAACTATAAAATAAAATTTACGGTGACTTATGTTTTACTGAAAAAAAAAAAAAAAAAAACTTCTTTAAATTGTACACAAAGATCATTCGAATTTGGCCTATTTGTCTTAGATATCACTATTTTCTTCCTTATATATAATTCATTATTTGTCAATTCACAACATATTCTAATTTGGGTATGGTGATCAAGGTCAAGATTTAGAATAAATGGCCCATTTGACATAACTGTACTGATATGGACTAGAGCATTCATGGCTCTGACTTTCTTCTTGTAATCATAATCCGACCTCTTCTCACAATATAAGCAAACCAACATGGCAACCTTGTATTAATTTTTGTTGAGTCAATTAAGTTCTCCATCTGCTTTTGCACCAAAAACTAGTTCTACATTTGGGGGTGTTAGAATTGCCTGCAAAATCAAAATAGGAATTTCAATGTTCAAATTCTCACCAAATTCAAAATATATATATTTTTTTCAATTCAAAATCAAATGAAATGAAAATTACTTGAATGATACTAGCATGATCTCCTCTTGAGTGGTCTTTGTTGATGACCATGTTCTAGGCCAATGTGAACCATCAACCATCCAAGTATCTTTTGGAACTTTAATGGGTTCCGAAAGATTACCCCCCATCCCCATTTGTTTCTTCTTTACCCGAAGCTCTTCATGGGCATTATATGCATTTGATCTTTGCCTTATAGTTCTAGTAAGAAGTTGATCCTCACCTTGAGTTCATCATATTCCCTTTCCCTCTTCACTCTTTTTCTCTCCCTGACAAAGTCAAGCCTTACTTTGTTCTTCAGGAAGTTGCGTTTTTGCAAAAAAAAAAAAAAGAAAAGAAAGAAAAAAAAAAGCCTTTTTCTAATAATAAGATAGGTATAAAGAGAGGAAAGGCAAATGTATTTAACAAAACAAGACAAAGAAGTCCAAATTCAACTAATAATTCAAAATGCTAATAACACTTAGTAAGAAACATCATAAGCATTGAACTAAGTTCCCAAAATTTCCAACAAAAGTTAGGAATTGATACAAAATCTTTATCTGAGAAAATAAAAATAATACACCATTAACAAACGTTGCATATGGTAATATTAGACAGTTCGGCTCCAACTTTTGCATATATGAACTCCACATTGCTTGCTTTTTGTTAGGAAGTCTTGATTAAGAAATTGATCTCATTTGCAACAAGAAAGGATAGGTTAACTAAAATTGAAATTAAAAACCGACAAGTAATAGAAAAGAAGCTGTAAGAAATGTAATAATATTTGTTCGAAAGTTTTAAAGACACCAGATTCTGGTGAGAACAAACTCAAGTCAGTGTTCTCTACTGCAAATCCCCTTTTGCAATTACAAACCAACGACACTACTACCACTACCACAAAGAGAATCCAGTGCACTTCACAGAAAGCAACCTTACCAACATCCAGAAAAGGGATATGTACCACTCTTAATTGATTTTGAAACCCAACTAGCATCAATGGATCATAGCTATGATAGTTGTTGGTAAGTATTAGTTGTGTTCTCTTCTAGTAGCATTGCTTGTGTTTGTGTTGGAAGCATATGATTTTTATTAGTTATTTATTTTGTTGATAGCCAAATAAAAAATTCATATATAAGCCACAAAAGACATTATGTGTATAGAGGATATACAAGAGGCACAATAGAAAAAAGAAAACACACGTCCTTTTGTAAAACAACAAACCAATGATCTTTTGTTCGCAATTTAGACCATCTATAAAATCCATCATTGTACAAAAATGCAACCACTAATGAGACCTTAGACACCCTAAAAAGGACTTAATAAGGGTCTCCTTCAGCTTTTGATATGAATATTTTTCTTTATTAAAAAAGTTCAAGTTGGTATACTCTTTCCAAACAAACCAAAGCAAGCATAGGGAAGCCATTCACTAAACCTTCCTCCTTGGCGTATCCAAGCCTCATAGTTTTTAGCTCAATAGAAGCTATCTAGTTGACTTGACACAAATTAACCCACCGCAACCCTAAAATATTTAACAACAAAACCCACAGTTGTGTAGTCCTATTGTAGTGAATCCAAATGTCATTTGCCTCCCACGCAAAAATACAAGTCCTTGTAGCACTAGTTCCCAAATCTAGGGAACATGGAACAAAATCATCTTTAGGATTACCCTGATGTTTTATTTGTTTCAAAGGAATTGCCCTTGTTCATTGAATAACCTTGTGATTTCTAAGTTAGCGCTAGTTCCCAAACCTAGTGAACATGGAACAAAATCATCTTTAGGATTACCCTGATGTGTCTTTTGTTTCAATGGGATTACCCTTATTCATGGAATAACCTTATGAATTTTGAATTGACATTCTTCAACCATAGAAAGTCAAAAGAGTTGGAGAACAAAAGTTTAGTTCTTAATCATGTTCTGATAACTGGGTAAAAAATTGTAATTCCTAACATAGTTTAAGTTAGGGAAACTATTCATGAATAGGACATACTTTATTAGTTGCCTCGGTTTTGGACAAGCGACCATATCATTCTAACCAAGACATTTCTCGTCCATGACAATAGTGTTTACTAGATTGAACATTTTCAGAATTAAAATTTTTAGTTTCCTGTCTTTACTTTTTTCTTACATTTCTTCAACTATAGAGAACATAAAAGGAGGAATATGGATTGTTTGATAGGAAATTGATTTAATATTTGTTTCTTTTCTTACACCTTAGAAACCAACCAAAAATAATTAATGACAACAACTTTCGTAAGTTACATTTTTTGCATGACCAAACGGAGTATAAGAAATAATTGATTTCTTTTCCTTTCATTTTCCTCAGCAAACAAACAGATCAAACCCATAATGATCCCTTATCTCTCTACATTTTATCGAATTTAATCACCGATTTTTGGATCTATAACTCTACAAAGACATCTCAGATTCAAGATAATATGAATTTAAATAACATAAGCAAGTCAGGTTTTGAAACTTTTCCACTTAGTTTGTTGCAGTATTAGCCATTTTAGTCATGGTCTGGCACCAATTGAACCATCGAGAATGTCAGGAGCAAAACCATAACACAAAAAATGTAGAGTGCAATAAGATTGTGTTTTGTTACATGGAATCAAATCCAAATTATGTAAACCTTAAATCAATAATAGCAACTTGAATTCCATAGTATTCGTTGGAATCCAAATCAAATCCGTTCTCAACAACCAAACACCAGCTTAATTGGAAATTTATGTTGTTGCAGATTTCAACGTTTTCTACAATTGGATTTTATAATTCGTTTGGAGCACAATGGGATCCACGGTAAGGGGTTATCATGGGAAAGGTTTAGGTAAGGGGCTATGCTCATTTTCTTTTAACAAGGAACTGAGCACAGGATAGTCACTAATATAATAATAGGCACGGGATAATCACTAAGGTCATGTTTGGTTGGTCGAATGTAGCATGGAATAGGAAAAGAGAGAGGATATTATATCATATTTCAAGTTTAGTCCATAATGGGATATGATAAGTATCTCCTTACCTATCATATCCTATATTCAATCAAATATGGGATAGAATAAGTGGTGTAATAAATTATTCATCCTCCTTTTTTTATCATTTTTATACAAGATATGTTAATTTATGCTAAAATATGAGATATGCATCTCCCATGTATCATAAATTTATTTTTTATTTTTTTTATATACTCATTTTGAAGAATAATTTTTTTTACTATAAATTAAATTTATGGTTAAAAAAGAAAAATTAAAAAAATAGTTATAAAATAGTATTAATATATGATATATATAAATTATTTTTATATATTGAATAACATAATATAATTTTTATATAAAGTTTAAATATTTTAATCATGAATATTGTTAAATATAAGAGAAATTTCATTTTTTTTTTAAATAGAAAAATATAGGAACATGATATAATTTTTATTTTAAACATTAAAACTAACATATATTTCATAGTATTTTATTTATTCATTTCACAAATTAAATAGAAACATAATAAAATATAACATATCTTATTGGATATGCTACCTTAAAATATCATGTCTATAGCATATATATATTCAAGAATATCATATCCCATTGAAAATCATATTTAAAATATGTATGTCATATACAATAAGATATAATATCATAGGATATACATATCTTATCCTATTTTATTCCGTCAACCAATAGCCTAAAATTATATCATCTAGTAAAAATTATTTGCCATAAATAAATATTTGTGACAAGATTTTATAAAAATTATTTACCATAAATTAATATTATAATTAAATTTATTTATTTATATTATGAATACAAGATTCATACTAAAATATTGTGAAAATTTATTTGTCTTAAATATATTACATGGCTAAACATGATTTTTTACCATAAATAAAAATTCCATTCCTAAAAGAACTTTTTTACCATTAAAACACACTTGGTTGCAAAAGTCCTTTTTTTGCCATAAAATACTATTTGTGCCAAAAAATATTATAGCAAAATAGAGAATTTCTTGTAGTATGATCACCAAAACAGAGTGTAAAGGAAAATTATGGCAATAAAAACCCTTCTTTCTTGAAGATTTTCACTACTCCTTGATTTTACTTTAGATGAAAAAGAACTTAGCCTCTAATCATGGAAAATTCACAAAATTCCACCATATTTAAATGCCAAGAAAATGAAAGAAAATGAAAATTTGAATTACAACTAATTAAAACCTAAAATTAGAGAGAAATATAAAAGATTCTCCAACAGTTCAAAAGTTCCAAAAGTTTTTCTCCCATATAACTCTGACCCTTATTTATAGGTAAAGATTACGACACATGGGAAACCCTAAATTAAGCTAATATGCATTGAAAGCTTCTAGAAAATCTAAAGATCTTCTAAAGGTTTCAATTTATATCTATAAAAGTGTACAAATCAATTAGCAAAAAGTCATGTAGGAATCAGCTTTGAAAAGCTAACTCGATGCCCAAATCAATGTAGCCTCTAAAGTTGCTATTGTAGTCCTTTGAAGAGTTTTTAAACGATTCTCTAAATCAATTCCAGTGCACAAACCAGCTTAAAAATTAGTTTAAAAATGAGTCTATCCTCTATAGAAAATAGCTCCACGTGCATTCCGCTTTCACAATCACCAAACCGATTTCATAACTAGTTTACACGACGTAAAATTGATTTGCTCTCCTATGGACTTACAAATAAAAAATAAAAAATCAATTCCTAAATTGATTTGAATGTGAAATCATTTTGTGAACCTATTTTTCTCGGTTTCTAAAAGTTCTCTCTATCAACTTCCCACATTGTAACACCCCAACCTCTAAGTTTGGGTAAATGCATAATTTAATTATTTAAGAAAATAAAGTTTTGTGCTAGTTAAATATGATAAGGCTTTAGATTTTAACTGTATACATAAATTTTAGGCTTATGTAAAATAATAAATAAATAAATGGGCCTGTGAATATATGTAACCAAAGGAACATAATTGAAAATTCTTAGAGAAGAGTTACTTATTTTTTCTTTGGTTGAAAGTAAGGGAAGTTGTTCATTATGGGAAATTTATAAAAAATGAATAATGTATATTAAAAAATTAAACAAATATGAAAGATGCATACAACATATTAGGAATTTATAGTAAATATATAATGAATGAAACATATTAGGAATTTATGTTGAAAAATGTCTCAAATTCCTAATTAGTTTAGATTCTAGCTTTTTAGATAAAAAAAAAATATGATATAGAATATTTTCTAAGTTTGTATTTTATTGTAATATTATATTTCTTTATAGTATAAGGAAAGTTATTAAGAAAATCTTTATAAATATTATATGTTACTAGGGAAAAAGGTTGTGAGATGAAGGTGAGAGACTATATGAGATGGATAGAGATATGAGGAAAAATAAGAGATAATTGGTGGAGCGAGGGGACTTTTGGTAGATGAAGGCATGATTGACTAAACCACATTAAAATGTCATGTAGCTTTGTGTGAATTGTTTTATCTTTATGCTCTTGAACTAACTTTGTTTTATTTATATTAAAACTTTTGCATGCACAACAAATTGGTATTAGAACCTGAATTGAAGGTTTCTAGAATAGCAAAAGATTATAGAGTGCACAAGATGAGGACCAAAAGGAATTTTAGTTGAAGGTGGAGTTTGAATACTAGGTGACTTAATGGAATTTGATCCAAGGTGGAGATTGTTGAAAATGTCTCAAATTCCTAATTAGTATAGATTCCTTTTATATAAAAAAAAATATAAAATATTTTCTAAGTTGATATTTTATTGTAATATTATATTTCATTATAGTATAAAGAAAGTTATTAGGAATATCTTTATAAATATTATAGGTTATAAGGGAAAAGGTTGAGATGGAGATGGGATTATAGAGATTATACGGTGGATTGAGGGGGCTCATGGTTCAAGTTGTGGACACAAGGCTTGTGTGGGAAATATGAAATGTTTTGAAAATCCAATAGTTGTGTCTAATTCTATCATCTGTAATATTCCATATATTATAGAGGAATGATTGTTTCTCATATGTGGTTGTAGGCATGGTTGGTTGAATCACATTAAAACCTTTTGTATCTTTATATGAGTTGTTTTATCTTTGTGTTCTTGAACTTTGTTTATATTAAAGCTTTCGCATGCACAACAATTTCTAGTAAATAAATTATTTAAAATTTTTATAAAAATTTATGGAAAAAAGGAATATGAAGAAAAGAATGAATTGGGCATATTAAGAAATTCTTTTAGTAAATAAATTATTAAATTTTTTATAAAAAGGTACAAGAAAATATTAAATAATAAAGAAATATAGAAAAACAAGATTTAGTAAATTAATTATTTAATTTCATAAAAAAGGAATAGTATATATTATTGAAATAAAGAAATAGAAGATTTAAAGAAAATAAAAATAGAAGATGAAGTGAATAAATTATTTTAAAAACGTTTGTAAATTAAAAGCATAATGTATATTAAACAATAAAGAAATATGAAAAATTAAGGTTCAGAAAATGAGACATGAGAGGAATTTTCAGTATATGATAATTCATGAGTCTTTTATAAATAGTATAAATGTAGATTATGATAACATTTTGTTTTTAAACATTAAATTATTTTTTTGGTCAAATTGTTAATCCAAAATAAGTTAGTTTAATTAAATAAAATAACAAAAATATAATGATTAATTGTTTATGAGAAAATATATTTAATCAACAAAATAAAAAATAAAAAAAGACTCCACTTTGACCATAATCTAGAAGTTAATAAGAACAAGCATATCACACTTATTTTAGATAAGTTTAAATTCTTGGCAAGAAAAAGGAAGTGATATAAAAGAAAAGTTTTTACAAATTTGGAATATTTTAGAGAGATTTTAATAGGATAAGGTAAAAAAAAAAAAATGAAGAAAATTTATGGTAAATATATTAGAGAAATTTAAGGAAAGAAAATTGAGTTGTGTTTGGTTTTTATGCTGCATGAATTTACCAACTTCGAGTTCAAATGTTAAAACCAATAGGCTAAAGTGAGGCGTGATTTACAAAGAAGGTGATCTAAGTTTGGTGCTACATTTAGGCTG